>JAOTOM010005054.1:410000-647500 GCA_034440615.1 Ashinkailepas kermadecensis
ATTTGAAGACTTTGGACACCGAATTCCGTAGATGTAGAAGTAGACGTAGACGTAGACTAACAAGGTTGATGAATAATGTGCACGCAAACACAGATATAGACGTAGGAATTAGTTACAAAAAACACATGAATACACCCATGAACAGACAATATCACCAGGTGCCAACTGGCAAAGCACAGCATACATCGTATTGCTGTAATCCAATGAGCTCGTCATGCCAAGCAGATGAAAAAGTCATCATGGGAGAGAGTTCGAAATACATGTAGCATGTGATTATCAAAACGGAGATGTCAAATGTAGGATATATTATCGGACCAGAAAGACAGCTCGTCTGCTCATATGTATCAGGTTCCGTTAGGAAACCAATCAAGCTGAAAGCCACCAATGTTGTATATAAATTCGTATGTCGTTATGAGGATTGCCATCGTCATAACGTACAATATATTGGTACCGTAACTACTACTCTTTCGCAACGTTTGACAATGCACTTCAAGGACTGGCACCAGCCACGCACATACTACAGAAGCATGACATATACTTAAGCAGAGATGCACTGTCAAACAATACAGGCATTTTGAAAACGTGTCATGGGAAAGAACGACTTTCTAAATGCAAAGCATTCTTTATCCATTATATGAAGCCCATTATTAACACCCAGCTAAATCTTGCATTAATATCGGCCTCCGGGAAGCAGCACGTCGTAGGAGACAACTAGACGGTGTGCCCCCTCCCCACTGGGACTTGCCCGCTGCCGCACCCCAGCCCACGTTTTATCTCGTGTCAAACATGTGATAGGAAATGTGACTTATGCGAGTTTCACCAATCCGCATCTCAATTCTGATGGTGTAATGATACATATGGTCTGTGACGTTGTATTTAGGGATCAATTGCATCTCGAGAAATGCCGTCGTACGGTAAGGGATGAATTGATATATGAATAAATAAATATGAACCAGTCCGTGTGGCTCTCGAAACTGCGCCTCCGTTGTACACGCCCGAAGCATCTTCTCGAGAATACAACGGTCTGGTTGGGGGAGGGGGTAGGGGTGGAGCACAGATAGGTGGCTGTACACCTGGTCTGGTCGATATCGTCTCTTCCACTGGCGCGTTCGTGAAGAGGCTTTCAACATCAAGTGACGCTAGCATGCCTGTAGGCTTCTTTGACCTCAGATTGTCAACAAAGTCGGCTGTGCAGTTGAGATTGTGTCCAGATTGGGTAAATGGAGCCAGAAAGGCTACTGAGACGCTTTGCTAATTGGTACGTTTGAGTCGGAACTGCAAGCGATGTGGTGAGGTAACATTTTTAAATGAGGTAATATTTAATTTAAAAAAAACATAATGGCTATAATTGCAGCCTAGGTTGGACACAAGATGGTAATCACAAGCTTTGGCTCTTTCAGGGAAACATCGGTAAGCTAGGTTAGGTTAGGTTTTGGAAATATGCATCAGAAACTCCTAGGCCAATGTTGGTTAAAGCATGTGTTGTTCTGGTGTTTTCTGATGTGATTTGAAGGAATTTATCATTAAATTCCTTGATATATTCATCATTGAAATTAATGTGCCGATATAAAAAAACAGAAAATATTCCCAGAAAATAATATTAATATAATTCCAAAAAACATTTCTGAAACACTACAAAGACACCTTTTTGACAATGAAGGTACATACTATCCCCCACCCCATAACACATATGGGAAATGTAGGAAAATGGAGTTTTGAGTGGCTAACAAAGAATACTGATGTCAGATTACCCCCAAAACATCCTAACTGAATATAACCTAACCTACTGATTTTAGATCGCCTAAAGCGTACTTATGTTTGATCGTCCAAAACCTATTGATGTTGGAATGCCAAACACATACTGGTGTTGAACGTTTGATGTTATATGTGATTTCCCAAAGAAATGGTAGAGGTATTGTACCTTAATTGTACCATTGTACCAATCATACACCACCAATCATATATTAATTCACCATGTGACCTGGGAATTCAGTTAATGGGAATACATATTTTGCATCCTTGTCTAAAGCTTTCACCATTACCCTATGTAGGAAGTGTTGACCATCATTTTGCTACAATATCATTCCTGATGAATAAGGTCAAATAAACCTGGCTTTGGTTTTTATTGTTTGACTGTCTATCCTGTCTTCTTCCCATCTTTCACTATTCCCAAGTAGCCTTGTTATTCATTCAACACAGTTAATGGAAAGTACTTTTAGGACACTGGGAAGAAGTTGTTAGGTAAGTTTGAACAAGTCCAGTACTTACATTTGTCTTCCGAATTGTCTTCATTTGGGCTTCTTATATATAAATACCTTGGTTTGTGAAATTTTGAGGCTAAAAAAGAAGCAGCACCATGTTTGTCCTGAAAAAGAGGCTAGATTAGGTTTGGTTTGATGAGGGTTCATAATGCTAACTTGAGCAACATTGTTGTATATATATCAAAGATGTTCAAAAGCTGGGTTTGGTTTCGTTAGGTTATGCTGTTTTTATAATCAGCATTATCCTCCATTATCTTCTATCCCACTCAAAGCCACAATGTTGGCATTACTTTGCTTTCCAACTGAAAAGTATGCATTTGTGCTGGAAACTAATGGTCACATCATCTTAATCAACTTCAGGAACATGCTTTTACAATTATTTCTGGAACTGCCATCTGAACTAAAATACAAATCTTCTTCTGCAAGTACAATTGTAAAAACCTCATCTAGCAAAACATAGCCTACTCTAGTCTGGCCTCTTTTGATATTTTTTTTCCCAAAACTTCAAAAATCATGTAATAATTGTGGAAGTTAACACGCGCACTGGAGGGGGGGGGCGAAATCCGCCCACCCCTCCGGTTTTTCGTACATAACTCCAGTTTTTACCGGTCGATATACGCCATTTTTTGCGTACCTGCTTAGAAATGATCGGCGCGTCGTTTAAAGCAAGAATAATGGAAATCGACAGAAAATTTTCGAGTTAGGGGCCGTTAAAATAAAAATATCGTAGCGCCAGACGACGACAATGGGCGCTGATGCGCTACCCGTATATCCGCAAAAAGGAAGTATTCTTGGCAACACTAGCGACTTTTTTTTAAAATGTATATTGATATGCTATATAGTTTTAAGGTCATGTTAGGTCACAGTGGTCAAGTCAGGTCAAGTTCATGACAGGTTAATGGAACCAAACTTGGTCAACTGGAATGTTGTCATAAATTCACTACTGTTTGTCATTGCGTACTGTTTGTCATTGCGTTTCCATACTGTATTCATGTACTTCACTCCTTTCTTCACGAAGCCGATTGCGCCAAGCTGCCCGACGGAGCAGTTGGGCGGGCGGCCCGGTTCCGGTAACTGGAACAGGTAACTGACCTGATAAAGTGCTGCTATATAGGTGACCTGAGGTCAAATGTCGGGTCTAGTATCTGTGCTGCATCATTAGTAATGTCCAAAACATAATTGATGCCCGTTTTGGAGCATTTAAACACAATCACAGCGATCCATAACAATGACAAGCCAAGCCACGCAAAACAATTTTTGGGGACAAATGTGACCTCATTTGACCTTGAAAATATTGACCTAAGGTCGTGAAATTTTCACACAATAGAGTTAACTACCGTACCCATCCACCCTGCGAATTTCGTTCCTCCAGCATTAATAGGAGCTTAGATCTTAGGGGGGGGCGGAATCCGCCCTCCCCCTCCCCTCCCGCCATTGCGCGCAATTTTTAGAGGCCCTCCAGGGCGCGTGTTAACACGCGCCCTGGAGGGCCTCTGAGAATTACGCGCACTGGAGGGGGGGCGGATTCCGCCCCCTAAGATCTCGGCTCCTAGTAAAGCTGGAGGAACGAAATTCGCAGGGTGGATGGGCACGGTAGGGAACTCTATTGTGTGAATTTCGTGACCTTAGGTCAATATCTTCAGGTCAAATGAGGTCAGATTGGCAAAATTTTCCGGTTTTGCGTGGCTGGCTTGTCATCGTTATGGATCGCTGTGATTGTGTTTAAATACTCAAAAATGGGCATCAATGATGTTTTGGACATTACTAATGATACAATGCAGATGATAGACCCAACATTTGACCTCAGGTCACCTATATAGCACCACTTTATCAGGTCAGTTACCTGTTCCAGTTATCGGAACCGGCCGCCCGCCCGACTGCTCGTCGGGCAGCTCGGAGCAATCGGCTTCGTGAAGAAGGGAGTGAAGTACATTAATAAAGTATGGAAACGCAATGACAAACAGTACAAATGACAAACAGTAGTGCATTTATGGCAACATTCTAGTTGATCAAGTTTGGTTCCATTAACCTGTCATGAACTTGACCTGACTTGACCTTGGTGACCTAACATGACCTTGAAACTATACAGCATATCCATATGCACCAAACAAGTCCCTAGTGTTGCCTAGAACACTTCCCGTTTGTCAGTATACTGGGAGCGCATCTGCGCCGATTTTTGTGGTCTGGCGCTATAACATTTTTTGACTTTAGCGGCCCCTAACTTGAAAAATTTTCGGGCGATTTCCATTTTTCTTGCTTTAAGCGACGCGCCGTTCATATTTAAGCAGGTACACCGGAAATCGCGTATATCGACCGGTAAAATCTCCAGTTATTTGCGAAAACCGGAGGGGTGGGCGGATTTCGCCCCCTCCAGGGCGCGTGTTAAAGAAGCACCTAACTTATCCTTACCTCATTTTAGTTTACCTTTGAAAAAGTCTGTCAAATGTAACCTGTGGCATTAAACAATGTAACCATGATTCCAAACTGCAATAACAAACCTTAAATAGACCAATCCAAATCATATCTGACACAGGAAAATTGAAAATGAACACATGCTAACCACATTCATCAACTTTGCATTGGAAAAATAAATGCCAAGAATTCAAATATTACCTAAAAAGCACACATTTAACCTGAAAATAAGGACCTGGACGACCCTGGTTAGAAGCAATATCCGGCATTGCTTCTCCAGTAACCATTACCAAGGCTAGGATTACCCGGTTGTAATGCAATAGGCAAGCAATTACCAAATTGTGCACAAGTTGGTGTGTGGCACAGTATGTAGGTACATGATTACACATAGCATAACAGGAACAATATGATAACGGATAGAAGACCAACGCACATGTTAAGTTGGTATATTAGTTGGTGGTGGTGGATAAATTAATCACAAGATTAGAACCAGAACGGAAAGCCGACATCAATGACTTCAACGACATGATGACAAAGTTGACATTGTATATGGCCTTAATTGACATAAATTGTTTGAGATGCATGTACTCCAGCAATATCAACCACGGCCAGAGTTTGCTAAGTGAATTCAAGGGATGGTACCTTTTGCTTCAAAGCCACTGGCACGGGAAGAAACAAAAACGATACAAACCTTGAAGCTTCAGTGGATATGTTTACAAACGGCGGGGAAATAAACGGTCGGAAAAGCGCCATAATAACGCGAAAATCAAAAGCATCATATTCAGTAGATTTATCGGGATAATCCCATACCGAAATATAATTCAGCAGTATTCTGGCATAAAAGGGCACTTCTGCTACAAATATAATAGATCTGCGGACTTTGGAGTACCTGTTATCTCCAGTGATCTTGCTTCGACGTGGCTTTACATGAAAAATGGTTAAAAACAATTCGAAAATACCAATAATTATGGGAAACCTCTATGTTCAGTTTCACTTGTGGGCAGAACACAAAAAAAGAACAGCACGCACGAAGGTGGGACAATTGTGCTCGCTCCTTCACCATGACTCGTATTACGTTATGACACAGCTCTGCTCGTTTCAGGTGGAGGGTGGCAGCTAGAACAACAGGTAGAACAGCAGGTGCCCAGCAGGCCAGCTGAAGAGCGTACACTGACGCTGCCCAGCTTCGGCAACACGACCAAGCAGAGGGTGATCGGCCAGGTCGGCACCCCCACCTACCTCACCTGCCACATCCACAACCTGGGGGGTCGAGCGGTGAGTGAAACTACCTCATGTGTTTAATGTGCAACTTCACCTGCAATAGCCACGACCTCCCTGCCACACCCACAACTTTAACTGTAACACCAATAGCCTTAGCTCCAACATCCTCAATCCCACCTGTAATACCCACGACTTTACCGGCCACATCACACAACCTTACCTGCAATACTCAAGACATCACCTGCCATATCCACATCTTGACCTATTACACCACGACGTCGTCTCTCACATCCGAAACCTAGGGAACTGAACAGTGAGTGAGACGAACTTGCATCCCACGCCTGAGACTTCATGTCACTTCATGCAACTTAATAGGTGCAACGTGGCCAATGCAGTCGATGCTCCCTAAAGCCCTGCAACTTAATAGGTCACATATGGAACGTACCCTGTCGCATCCACGACATGGGGATATAATGAGTGAAACCATCCAATCTGTCACATCTGCAATTTCATCTGTGACGCACACGGCCTCATCTGTCACATTTACACCATTTCCATCACATCGTCAAGATAATCTGTCGCATCTACAACCTTATAAGTTACACATGGAACTTCATATCTTCCATCTACAGCCTCATGTGCCGAATATACAATCTGATTTATCACA
The DNA here is from genome assembly GCA_034440615.1 of Ashinkailepas kermadecensis. Lineage (NCBI taxonomy): Eukaryota > Metazoa > Arthropoda > Thecostraca > Neolepadidae > Ashinkailepas > Ashinkailepas kermadecensis. The sequence goes on from JAOTOM010005054.1 coordinate 416,562, forward strand.
GGGTCATCTAATTCAGTATATGCACAACCAAATCTGTCAAATATCCATCCAAACTGGCATTTCTACAATCCAACGTTGGGGATCAAGTGATGAGTGAGCATGAATTTGTGTTCACAAGCTTCATTTCAATCTTCATGCCAGTGCAGTTCATCTTCGGATTGCGAAGACCGGATTATCTGATTAGGCTATGGTTACCAAATTTATTCAATGGCAGTCAGGAGAAAGAAATGAAGTATATTGATTAAGACCGTTTTAGGACTGCGTTTGTATTTTACACCGGTAAAACTAAGTATATCTGGTTATAAGTCATATTTGCGGTCCTAAGCGCCATTTCATGTTCATACACGCACGTGCAAAACAGCCAATGGCATAGCCAGCAGTCTAAGCAGGGGGTGGGTATTATTTGCTCTTTGCGACTGGTCCTTCGCACTCAGTGCCACAAATACCTGTTACGTTGTCATTCATACGTAACATCGATAACTCCCATGGGATTTTTGTCCTGAGGCATTACCAGGTAATTATACTAGGGAGGATCCTGACAGGTTTGTGCGGAGGGCTGCTGCAATTATTTGCATTGACAAAATATATTGGCTGTGCCACTGTGTGTCATTTATTATAATTGTGTGTAATGAATTGATTGATCTCACTCCTTAATCCTTCATTGGCAAGGTGTCACCCTCGCCGTGCCATTGCCTGCAGTTATTTTAATAGGGTATAACCTGAATACCTTTCGTTATCTCCTGGATTCGCCATTGGGAAAATGTGTTTGCTCAGCCACTGCTTGTGGTACATTATTACCGTGTCCCCTGAATTCATCCGACTGTTTCAATTTTCCGATAGCAACGTAAATAATACCACTTTTAGAGGACCGGTCACTTCTTGCAATTATGTCCTCCCCTGGATTCTCCCCTGACATGATTAGGCTCAGAATAAGCATTGCCTTAGGTAAGCAAGGTAGTATGAGCAGTTAAATCCCAGATTATATTCACCTGAACAATAAAGCGATACATATATTCAGATGCATGTGTTCTGAAGTTTTGCGAACACGTTATGTTGGTGGTGCCTCCAAATATTCACTCCGGTAGTCGCCTCTGACGTAGTTACGAAATTACCGTTTTAGTACGTTGTAGAAAAAGAAAGTTAGAAAAAGTCACCACAATTGAAGCTCATGTCTCTAAAAGTTAAGGAACGGCAGACGAAATACCACAGAGGGAAGGGGGCAGAATCTGCCTCCACCTACCGGAATATGGTTGATGATACTGATTTATTGATGGTTGCTTGATACGTATCAGCATCTGGTACAAACAAGCATAATGCAGTTACGAGCCAGTGAGTTGCAAGCATACGCCACTGAGTAACACACACCTTCCACTGAGTAACAAACGCCTGCCACCGAGAAACAAACTACTGTCGGACCAAAAGAGCTGTCCGGCGCTAAGTAACAAGCACATACTATTGAGGAATACACACGTAGCACACCGAGCAACGGGCACGTGTCATTGAATACTAAACACGTGCCGCTGAGGAACAAGCACGTACTACTGAGTAACACACACGTAGCAGCGAGCAACATGTACGTGTCATGGTGTAATAAACACGTGCCGCTGAGGAACAAGCATACGCCATTGTGCAGTCGATAAGCGATAAGCAGTCGATAAGCCAAGATAAGATAAGATCGACATCCCTCATCGTTGATTCTGCTACTAATGTATGCGCATTACAACAGCCGCACGAGTATATCAGGCGCGAAAGGACTTCGCAGTCGTTTGCCACAGAACATAGATTGGTAGGGATGCGGACTTCTCATAAACCAGCCACTCCTACAGGCGAGGCATCACTTGTCAGAGCCTGTGCATATGCTGCATACTTTAAGACATCTTCTCTGTAGAAATTGTGACACCCCTGCATAAAGCCGACAAGCGGAGGTACAACTTCCGGCGCATTTGGCGGAGCTTGCATTCTGCACAGGAATGCCACCGGGAGGTAGCCGTTTTATCCGGGTATCAATGTTTGAATGTGTAGTGGCTTAGTGGTGCACATTTATCAGCCTTCCGAGCTTTGTGTACTGAGCTCCGAGCTTGCCGTGCACCTCAAGCATCTGTACTACAAATCAGCGTATGTTTAAACCTCCTCTTGCTTTATATCTATGAAGTGAAAGAGCGCTGCAAGCATGGCTTGTTAATGTTCTTGGGAAAATATCATTCCCCACATGGCACAAATGACGAGGTTACCAAACAGGCTAGGCACAAAATTGATACCTAACTTTGTAAACAAAGAAGAGAACGAGAAAGATTTTCCACCAGCACCGTCTCACACAACGCAAGGAGAATGAGAAATCGAGTGCTTGAAGTTGCTGACGATCAGAGTTCGAAACGGGCCAAATTTTCTGTGCCCCGCCCAGCCCAGCCCATACTCATACTCACGAGGCTGGGGCCCGTCAAATGTGCTACGGATGCAGTTCGTACCAAACCCGGTCACACCCGTACCCATGAGGCTGGGGCCCGTCAAATGTGCTATGGATGTAGTCCTTACCCAGCCCATCCTATACCCGTATCAATGAGGCTGGGGATCGTCAAATGTGCTATGCATGTAGCCCGTGATTATTCATCAATATCAGTATCCGGTTCAGTTCTCTCTCTCTTTCTCTTTCTCTTTCTCTTTCTCTTTCTCTTTCTCTTTCTCTTTCTCTTTCTCTTTCTCTTTCACTTTCACTTTCTCTTTATCTTCCTCTTTCTCTTTCTCTTTCTCTCTCTCTCTCTCTCTCTCTCTCTCTCTCTCTCTCTCTCTCTCTCTCTCTCTCTCTCTCTCTCTCTCTCTCTCTCTCTCTCTCTCTCTCTCTCTCTCTCTCTCTCTCTCTCTCTCTCTCTCTCTCTCTCTCTCTCTCTCTCTCTCTCTCTCTCTCTCTCTCTCTCTCTCTCTCTCTCTCTCTCTCTCTCTCTTTCTTTTCATTTTCGAACACACAGGAATTGGAATCATGTTGTATTACCAGAAAGGTCCCCATAGATGGCAAGGGTAGATGATGTCGAATATACCTAACCTGATACCCACCACTGCAAATCATATAACAGCAGATATGACCCGATGCAAAGCGGAGTGCATATACGTGCGCGTACTTTCTGCATCATAATTGTCAAGGAAATTGCAATCTAGCCAACCTAATCTGTTCGTTGGTTATTCGCTCTCTAAGGTGCATTAACACGCGCCCTGGAGGGCCTCTGAAAATTACGCGCACTGGAGGGGGTGGCAGATTCCGCCTCCCCCCTAGGATCTCAGCTCCTATTAAAGTTGGAGTAACGAAATTGTCAGGATCGATGGGTACAGTAGTGACCTCTATTGTGTTCAATTTCGTGACCTTAGGTCAATATCTTCAAGGTCAAATGAGGTCACACATGTCAAAATTGTCTTGTTTTGCGTGGCTTGGCTTGTCATTGTTATTGATCGCTGTGATTGTGCGTGAATCCTCCAAAATGGGCATCAGTGATGTTTTGGTTATTACTAATGATGCAATACAGATGCAAGACCCGGAATTTGACCTCAGGTCACCTATATAGCAGCAATTTATCAGGTCAGTTACTTGTTCCAGTTACCGGAGCCGGGTCGCCCGCCCGAATGCTCCGTCGGGCGGCTCGGCGCAATCGACTTCGCGAAGAAAGGAGTGAAGTACATGCATACAGTATGGAATCGCTTAGGTACAAAATGACAAACAGTAGTTTTCAGGATGTGTAGGGGGTAACATGCAAAGTGACATCAATCGCATGACAGTCATTTGCATGTATGACAACATTCCAGCTGACCAAGTTTGGTTCCATTAACCTGTCATGAAGTTGACCTGACTTGACCTCGGTGACCTAACATGACCTTAAAACTATATAGCATAACAATATACGTCAAACAAGTCGCTAGTGTTGCCAAGAACACTTCCTTTTTGCCAATATACGGGAAGCGCATCAGCGCCGATTTTTGGGGTCTGGCGCTACGAAATATGTTGAATTTAACGGCCTCTAACTCGAAAAATGTTTGGCCGATTTCCGTTTTTCTCAGTTTAAACGACGCGCTGGTCATTTTGAAGTAGGTACGCAAAAAATGGCGTATATTGCCGGGTAAAATCTGGAGTTATGTACGAAAAACCGGAGGGATGGGCGGATTTCGCCCCCCCCCTCCTCCAGTGCTCGCGTTAACCCTGTTCGTCGTGTAGGTGGTCCTTCTCAGTAATTAAGATTCGCAATTGTAGCAAAATCCCTAGGGATGGGTATGTATGCCCGAATGTTTCCACAGTCTCCACCTCAATATGCTAGGCACAGTGCACAGCAAAAGTAATGGTACCATATGATGAGCGCCCTGTTTATATGGCTATTTCTTCCCGACTACCTTCAGGCATTGCTGCAAGATGTTGTGTAGTTATGCACACCATAGCTTTCTATCGCTACCGCACGTCCAATAATAGCTTTCTTAATTGCGAGACACAATACAAATCAAAAAAGCCGAACTCGGCCATCTTTCCAAGGTATGACAGGGGAGTTTCTTGCAAACGACCCCCGATCCGTTGTAGCTATCCTCGTCTTGCAGGGTGCATCAACCAATCAGGAACCAGCAGTCTCTGGTCTACCGAGCTAAAACAGTACAAGTGAGTGCACGTGGTAGAGGTCAGAGCAGACCAGGGCCAGAGCAGCTGGGCTAATTATTGCGGTGCGACCGTCCAACCAGCCCTTGTGCCTACTTGCTGTCTGACTCGCAGCTTCGCGTCTTTAGTAGGAGCACGACCACGAAACACTTGTGAAACGGTGAGAGGAAGACTGGCTGGCAAGTCTCATTTTGTGGCTTGCAAGCGAACGATGTATTTGAGGCTGATAAAGGGTGAACGTGAACACGCCGTTCACTTCATTCTGGACGAATATTCCGCCAGAGTCGCTGGGGAATTGTTGCGGCGCGACCGTCGGACGATAACTCGTGTCTCTTTATCAGCGCTGGCAGCGCTGATCAGCGCTTCTTCCCATCTGCTCTCCTTTTCATCAGCATCATCTGCTTCGAAATTGTCATCGTCAACAGTTCATCACATATTTCCAGGCATTTGAGCTTTACGAGATCGGTGATCTTGACCTTTGCACGTGTCATTTGTGTTAGGCAATGTCTTTAGTTTGCATATCATCGATATTGAAGCACGAAATGGCATTTGTTTTGCAATCGGAGATCGGGTTCTCCCCTGCTTAAATATCGCAAGCTCTTAGTCAGGAAGCTTAATACAAGTGAACATGTGTGCTAAAAATGGAATATTCTTTCATAGGCATTGGAGCAAGCGGGCAGGGTTCGATGCTCCCCTCCCCCCCCCCTCTCCCTTCTCTCTCTCTCTCTCTCTCTCTCTCTCTCTCTCTCTCTCTCTCTCTCTCTCTCTCTCTCTCTCTCTCTCTCTCTCTCTCCCTCTCGTTCTCTTTCGCTCTCGCTCTCTCTCCCCCACTTTTAGAGATATTAACCGCTAGCTGTATGAGACAAAGAGATGCTGACTCTCTTGCTGTATACCGTGGGTGTAGGTTTCTGAAAATTATTCGTGGGGCACAATGAATCAAGACCATGGAAGGGCCCAAATACATTCTGGGGTCATACCAGATTGGGTCCCATGTAAAATTGGAAATTAATGGAGGACACAGCCAACATTGGGGAGGCAAGTGCGCTCCCAAATACATACAACATCATACTCCACCCCTGCTTCACACCAGGGCTTGTGTGTACGTCACAGCGTTGCTCAATGGTGAAATATAGCATTCATTTTGGACTGAGCCGACCATGAAATGTGACCTCGTCAGTACTTTGCAAAGCCCAATGCGTTTCCACATAATTTCGTATGTGTCACTTGTAGAACCCCCGATTTTGATTCCTATTGGAAAGCGTGGAATAAATGGAATACAACGAGCTACACCTGAGCCTCAATGAGCTAAACCGGTTAGCAAAGCTATGCACCTGAACTTCAGCAAGCTATACCGGTAAACATTACTGTACACCTTAACTTCAGCGAGCTATATCGATAATCATAATTGTATAACTTAACTTCAGCGAGCTGTACCGGTGAGCATTGCGATGAACCTGAACGTTAACTAGCTACACCAGTGAGCATAATTATGCACCTGTATTTCAGCCTATGTTAATAATTTCTGCTATCCAAGAAGAATTAGGTCTGTCTATCTGGCGCTAATATTGACGAGAGAGAGAGAGAGAGAAAAAAAAAGAGAGGGAGAGAGAGAGAGAGCGAGAGAGAGAGATAGGGGGAGAGAGGGAGAGAGGGAGAGGGAGGCAGGGTGGGAGGGAGAGAGGGAGAGATAGAGACACAGAGGTTGTGTCCGCGGAGGTGGCATCGGTTCATGAAGGGTCTGAACCTGATTAGTCGTCCCCAGTTCATCACATTTTTCACTCTAAGCAAAAACCTTGCCCAAATCTGCATATAACGCGCGGTATCTGTATAATATGTCGTATTTCAGTCACTACATCCACAAACTGATCACAAATCATCTAGACGTAGCTTGCGCTCCACGGACGTTTCATGTTTCCTATCAGCTACCTCCGTCCCTTCCACTGGCGTCCGATACATACAATATAGGTCACAGGCTATGCTGCGGTCAAAGGCCACACAGGCGCCGGCTAATATCGACTCGTCCAACTGAGTCTGGCTACGAGAGGTGCATAGCAGGTGGCAGCTAGCAGCAGGAAGCAGCATGGTACCCGGTGGCAGGCTACCATGTGCATACATTGTGGGTTAAAAACGTTCCCCTTCGTAGAGATGGCTCATGTCATCTGTGCGTACGCATACGCTGATGTCATCTCTGCGAGCATGCGCTGATGTCATCTCTGCGAGCATGCGCTACCTCTCGTAGCGCTGATGTCATCGCTGATGTCATCTCTGCGAGCATGCGCTACCTCTCGTAGCGCATGGTCATTTTGGCACCTACCAACCTTTATTGGCAGTAAAATAGATAGATGCGGTAAATACCATTATATATGTTCCCTCTGGAACTTTCGGAGTGACGCGAAGCATTTGTATGTCCGTTTTTTGTTCATCTTCCAGGACACGCCACACAGATCACCTTCCAGGTGATCATTTCAGGTGATCAGATCATTGTTCACCTTACAGGTCAGCCACACGATACCTTCAGGTGATATTTCGGTGATCAGATCATTGTTCACCTTACAGGACACGCCACACAGATCACCTTCCGGTGATATTTCAGGTGATCAGATCATTGTTCACCTTACAGGAACGCCACAGATCACCTTCCAGGTGTCATTTCGGTGATCAGATATTGTTCACCTTACAGGACCGCCACACAGATCACCTTCCAGGGATTTTCAGGTGATCAGATATTGTTCACCTTACGGCACGCCACACAGATCACCTCCAGGTGATATTTCAGGTGATCGATCATTGTTCACCTTACAGGAACGCCAGATCACCTCCAGGTGATTTTCGGTGATCAGATCATTGTACCTTACAGGACACGCCACACAGATCACCTTCCAGGTGATCATTTCAGGTGATCAGATCATTGTTCACCTTACAGGACAAGCCACACAGATCAATGCCGAGTGCTGCGGCCGCTAATCTTCGCCGTAGTTTTCGCACCAGGTCAGAAATCAAATGCGATTGTATGCTCCAATGTTGGGATAAACAAACTGAATAAGTAGCCTAACACAGTGGAGATGTGCAAAGGTCGAGGTCACGGATCCCGTCAAGGTCAAATACCTTAAAATATGTGATGAACTGTTGACGACAATGTTTTCTAAACAGATTGCCTGCACGACAAGGTAATGAGTACCACCAAATAAAAAAACGTGTTTTCACCCTTTTTGAGGACTCACGACGGAAAAAAACATAAAAATGCTTCTCATTTTGCAAAATATTTCCAATTGTTTTCGAAGAAAAAAGCAAAGGGTTTCATATCCGGTTTCCGGACCCGAGTCACATAGCAACTGAAATTGGTATGCCAAATTACACTGGCTAAGCTTTGGTAATAGTTCGTAATTGACCTTGCCGTGTATCATGACTTGTGCCTCCTCCAAAAGATACCTGTTGAAGATAAGTTACTCCTCCATGTTACAAGTGACCATCTCACTGTATGTACAGACAGATCGCACACAGCCGTGACTTCGTCTCTCCTTGCGCCGCATAGTCCGGCCTGCTACACCTCTCACGCATCAGGACAAACTCCGGAAAACGAACGGACACTCATATACCGGGCGTGTGCAGCGTACAATGCACATGTCATATCGGGTGACCTGAATACTATTTCGATTTATGTATTCAAGTGGAAACTGAAACGAAATTTTACACAGTAGCTATGTTGGAAGCAACCCATTCTAGTCAGGATGTGTATGCGTGTTTATTTGTATTCATTTGTCCTCATCTCATGTCGTCTGCGATCTATCACCTTGTATGTAGCCGAGCTATCTACCCATCTCATGTCGTCTGCGGTCTATCACCTTGTATGTAGCCGCGCTCTCTACCCATCTCATGTCGTCTGCGATCTATCACCTTGTATGTAGCCGCGTTCTCTATCCATCTCATGTCGTCTGCGATCTATCACCTTGTATGTAGCCGCGCTCTCTATCCATCTCATGTCGTCTGCGATCTTATGTATCACCTTGTATGTAGCCGCGCTCTCTACCCATCTCATGCGTACTTCATTTTGTTTTCGTATTCCATCATGTACTTGTATTTTATTATTTATTGTATAACGGAAGGCCAAAGAACAGCCCATTTTCGGATTTGGTGTGATAACGGTGACAATACAACAGTCCATATTTGAGCCTCCAGTGAGTGGAGTAGATTATTCAGATCTCGCCCTCGCCACGTTTCAGATCACATCTTGATAACCTAAACTGGCACTGACGTGAAACTTGGATACGTTCAAAGGAAGTAATTACCACCGCATCTCCTTCGAGCTTGACACCAAAACCCTTAGACACCAATCTGATGGCAGAATCGTCATCATGTTTAAACTTCGCATCGCCTAGTGACCTCACTTGAGGTCACATTTTGATTTTTTGTATTTTGCTTCCATCATTTGTCCGTGCTCTCAAATGATACTTTTGACTGTTTTCTGTATGTCTTAGTTATGAAACATACTTCAATGTACATCGAAAACATATTGAGGCATGTCGTGACCTGACGTTGATCCGCCCCAGCTCCGGTACCGGGGACGACTCCAGATTTTGGCACAATGAGCTCAATTTACGAATCGGAAGGTATGGCAAATTCCTAAATGAGATATTCAACGGTTCAGTAGGTACCCCAGAAAGAACATTCGAGGGATCAAAATGCCCCCTCAATTCGCACTACGAGAGGGCGAATCAGCGGCCATCACATTGTACACTCGTCTTCGGTGGAATGTGCGGGGTACCCTTAGCGTGGCTGGCTCACTTGGAACGTAGACTGTGACGCTTCACACCAAAAATTACTGGTAGGCTGCGCCGTTTCACGGTTATGCGTTGCGTGACAGTCTACCAGCCGCCACCGGCCAGCGTCCGAGCCAGCGTGACGACCACACACCGAAGGGATTCGCGTGTGTGGTCGTCACGCGACCATTTGCCCTGCAGCCATGCAGTGGTAAACACGGGTCTTCCCTGTTCCCGCCTTGCATTCCTCAGTCGGGGAAACAACATTGGCAGTTCAACCAGCAGGCTACTGGACTTCTGTCGACAAGCATGAATTGATAGCTGCGGATTTCTGACTCCTGCAACACAGAATGAGCAGGAAAGGTTGGAAAAAGCTCAGTTGCAAAGATGTAGCGAAAGGAGATGGGAGGTTTATGATGTCAATGAAGTATTATCTGGCCCCAAAATGATAATAGAATGTCAAATATGTATACTTTTTTAAAATGTAGTTCGAACTCTTGCTGGGGTGGCTTTATGGGCCAGGATCCAATTGCTAAGAAGAGCTGGCAGCGTGAACCCTGACCATGATTCCATGAATTGCAGTTTTACAGTCTAAATTTAGTAAAGCGCTTCACGTGCCGTCAATACACCGACACCGCGACCCCGCCAGCTCCCTCTCGACCTTTACGTGCCAATTGCCAACTGACCCTCCCAGCCGGGGACTAAAAGCTTGCGCGCAAAGCGACTCGAACCCAGCATTGCCAGGACAGCGGGGACGGGTGCAGGACAGCGCTCTAGCCAACTAAGCTACCGAGGTGGCAAGTCCTGGGGAGGCACTTGCTTGCTTAATTCAGATTCATTGACAAGTCAATTAGTTACTTGATTAAATTGCATCTACTTCATTGATAATCACATGTTTTAGGGCGTTAGGAATATGTTGCATGATATCATATTATGCATTGCATATGTTGTGCACTGTACTGCAAGCGACATATTCAGAATTCCGCGGGGATAAAATATTTCTTCACGGGGATATCATCCAACTATTTTACCATACAAAGATTTTACCTTATATTGCTTCAGAACGACATGTAAACGAACGATCTGTCATTCTTGGTGTGAAGCCACCGTTAATTATTTGAAGACTGAGCAGGATTTAATACCATAATATATCTTAAATTACAGCATCAGGAGCATCAATAACGCCCCATTGGGTCAGTGCAAAACGCTTTCCAGCACAGCATTTCCAGCTGTTGAAAAATGTCCGGATCAAGGACCAACTAATTTGCGCCAACCTGATTCGTTTACCAGATTAAATGGCTTCAACGGTGTGGTGTGTGTGTGGTGTGTGGATGTGGTGATGTGTGGATTTGTGTGTGTGTGTGTGTGGTGTGTGTGTGTGTATGTATGTGTGTGTGTGTGTGTGTGTGTGTGTGTGTGTGTGTGTGTGCGTGTGTGTGTGTATTTAACCATTTTCTATGCTTTTGTATCCTACCCGGTTTCGTCTCTTGGTAAAATACACGTGTTGTCGCCGATGCACTACATCACAACACTGCAGTGACTTTTATACCCTGCACGAACATCAATTACTTGGAAAAGGTGAACACATTGCACTGAGCAATGCATTGAGTCACAGTTCACATCGAACAACCAACGAAGAACAGGACGTTGTGTGAAAATTTACACATTGATGAAGGGAGGCCTCGAATTAGCTCGATGTCATACGAGTATACAAAAAATTGGTTAGCATGCAAGGAAATAGCGAACGATATTTTCTGCATGTAATAGTATAACAATAAACATTGAATGACGTTATATGTGGTATTGCATGTAAGATTCCAATGTTGTTTGATAAATGTGCAACGATTCGATGATGCACCTTTCTAAAAAAGAACGAACCAATGAAAGTAGATGTTCAGTTCGTAAACCTGAATGAGCGGAATGCTAGGATTGTGGCCTGACTGTCTACTTTGATGCTTGATTTGCCCTTCAGAAAGGTGCTACACCAAAACGTTGGGTATTTATAAAGTAACATTTGGGGATAAAATGAAACACTACATATAACAACCATTTTAAGCGGATCCAAATTGTCTCACTACTGAACAATACTACAATAGCGTGACGACGGGTTCATGGACCGCCACCGAAGCACGGCGGGATTTTCAGAATATGGAAACCAACACCGTTGAGAAAGTCACCATTGTTCTAAGCCATCCGAGTATAGTGAGAGCTGCTAAAGGCTATGAAGTTTTCTGCTGAAAGGTAAGTGACGTGACAAAGAGGCAAACCGACCAGAAAAACGCCATGATGTTTCATAATGTACAGTTTTCAATCACACACTGTTTTTTTTGTTCCATTCCAATAGAAACTTGGGCAGCCCTCCATGCCAGCTTTATATACCACTAAATGGTGCTCGGAAAATAATTTTGATTTTCAAGTTCTAAAAAATAACACTTTTCACGAGACGGAAGGTCGAGTGCAAAACGTGTTTTAGAACGAGACGGTAAAATTCAATCTACAGCACAAGTTTAGTAAGATATTTCTCATACTATCAGATGCTTAACTTCAATAAATGGGCTACATAAGCAACCTGACACTACACTGTTTAGGCTCTTAATTACAAAAGCCATGAAACATACAAATGGCATGCAGGAATGAATGACATATTGCGAAATGTACTTAAAAACGTAATATATGTAAAACGACCTAATGGATGATGCCGAGCGACGGCGCAGAATACATTTTCCACACTGTTATTCTGCATTCTAGAACAGGCCAGGTAAAACGCAATTATATTTTGACGGCATGAGAAAGGAAATTTTGTGCATTTCATTATTCAGCCAATGCATCTGGCAGATAATAGTCCGCCCGATACATGCCCTTTGTTGTTAATACCGTCTTTGAGCTGGCGTAATTCCAGGGCCTCGGGCTGACCTGCTGCGTGAAAACATTCGAGGACGCAGCGAGTTAGCTTTCCATCCGTATAGTTAGTTGCGGCGTGCGGTAAAATAATTATACCACAAGAAGTAGTGCCGCCCCGGTAGCTCAGTTGGCTGGAGCGCAGGCCTGCACTGGTCTGTCATATCTTGGCAACACAGGGTTTGAGTCGCTTCACGCGCTCGCATTTAGCCCCTGGCTGGGAGGATCAGTTGGCAACTGGCCGATAAGGCCGGGGACGAGCTACCGGGCGGCCGTGTCGGTACATTGACGGCCGTGTCGGTACATTGACGGCACGTTAAACTTTCGGTCAAAATTCTGCCGATGAACTGGAATTCATGGATCGGGTGGTGGAACCAGGGTTCACGCAACAAGCATTGCTTAGCAATAGGACCCTGGTTCATAAAGCCACCCCAGCAAGAACTCGGATTAAATTTATATAAAAAGTACACAAAATCGGCTAAGCCGTATGTGGTGTACAGTATGTTAAACCATGAATGATTTAAATATCATGTTTAAACCAATCGCCTCCTGCTCGTGATTGATATAAAATGCTCCACTCACGATCGGTATATTAGTTGTCTCCCATGCCGTCTTTCAAGTGAGTTTTATGTGATTTCCAATGTAATCGTCCGTGCAGTTGTGGGGGATGAATAGCAAATGAACTGGCTCTACATGTCAGCACTTAGGCACTGTATAATACAACGGTTATTGCACTCCAGCTTTGTATAATATAGGCCATTGCACGGTACGATTAACACCAACCGTGATATTAATACATTCTGTTAAATCACGGTTTTGCAAACCTACGCGACCGAAGAGTAATAGTACTTTCTGGCATGGGATAAGCCAATTTTATTATACACTCAAAAAGCAGACATGCGCTTTGACCAGCATGCTAAAGACGTTCCTTTCCGTTCCGTGTGTTGCCGAATCGAAACATGGGATTATCATTTTGCTCATCCAAGTCAACTGGGCTACATTGTTACCATCTCACCATTTAATTTCAGAATCCCATCGGTGTGCTCGCTAACATTTGTGGTCAGAAACGTACAGTAGGACACAGATCATTATCATACGTGGATGACAATACCTCATGTGCGAGATACTACTGCAACAAATTGTTGTAGCCTGTGGAATCGTGAAAATCACATTCCCTGCATTGTTACTTGAAGAGAGGCGCAGCCAAGGAGGGGTGGGTGGTCCACCTCACCAGCCTAAGAATCCAAACATACACGAGATCAATCGATAACTTTTGACATTTTTCGCGACGCAAAACCCGAATTTTTCGGCGCACTTCGCCCGCCAAAAGCTTTCTGTTTCTTCACATTTTGTTTTCATCGGCCCACCCCCTTAAGATAATCCTGGTTGCGTCGCTGCACTTGACTCGTGGCGCACCGAATGCATTTGTGATGAAACTATTCCAGATTCGAACGCACCCACACCCGCCCAAGAGCCCGGACTTGAACGTCACGCTATTGTAATATTGTTCAGCAGTGAGACAATTGGGATCCGTATAGAATGGTTGTTATGCGTAATGCTTCATTTTATATCCAAATGTTACTTTATAAATACCCAACGTTTCGGTGTCGCACCTTTCTGAAGGGCAAATCAAACATCAAACGTCAGATTACAATCCTAGTAGTCCGCTCATTCAGGTTTGCGAACTGAACACCTACTTTCATTGGTTCGTTCTTTTTGAGAAAGGTGCATCATCGAATCGTTGCACATTTTTCAACCAACATTTGAATCTTACATGCAATACCACGTATAACATCCATCCTATGTTTATTGTTACACTATTACATGTAAAAATAACATTCGCTATTTCCTTGCATGTTAACCAATTTTTTATACTTGTCGTATGACATCCAGCTAATTCGATGCCTCCCTCCATCAATGTGTCAATTCTCACACAACGTCCTGTTCTTCGTTGGTTGTTCGATGTGGACTGTGACTCAATGCATTGATGAGTGCAATGTGTTGACCTTTTCCATGTAATTGATTTTCGTGCAGGATATAAAAGCCACTGCAGTGTTGTGATGCAGTGCACTGGCGACAACACGTGCCTTTTACCAAGAGACGAAACCGGGTAGGATACAAAAGCATAGAAAGTGGTTAAATATATATATATATATATATATATATATATATATATATATATATATACATATAAGTATATATATATGCCACACACACACACACCACGCACCTACACACACACACACACACACACACACACACACACACACACACACACCACACACACACACACACACACACACACACACACACACACACACACACACACACACACACACACACACACACACACACACACACACACACACACACACACACACACACACACACACACACACACACACACACACACACACACACACACACACACGCACACACACACACACACACACCACACACACCACACCGTTGATGCTATTTAATCTGGTAAACGATTCAGGTTGGTGTAAATTGGTTGGTCCTTGTTCCCGACATTTTTCCAAAGCATGGCTTGGTGCTGGAAAGCGTATGTCACTGGCCCTATGGGCGTGATTGATGCTCCAGATGCTGCAATTCAAAACACGACTAGGGTGTTAAACCTGTCGTTCAATATTAACGGTGTTTAAAGAATGACAATGGTCCGGTTACATGTCGTTCTGAAGCAATATAAAGTAAAAACTTTTTGTGGTAAAATAGTTGGATGGTATCCCCGTGAAGAAATATTTTATTCTCACGGAATTCTGAATATGTCGCTTGCCGTACAGTGCACAACATATGCAATACATAATAAGATATCCTGCAACATATGCCTTACGCCCAACATTTTGTGATTCTCAATGAAGTAGGTGTAATTTAATGAAGTAACTAATCGACTTGTCAATGAATATGAATTAAGCAAGCAAGTGCCGCCTCGACGCTTGCCGCCTCGATGGTTCAGTTGGTTAGAGCGCTATCTTGCACACGTCTCCGATGTCTTGGCGATGCTGGGTTCGAGTCGCTTCGCGCGCTCGTTTTTAGTCCCCGGTTGGGAGGGTCAGTTGGCAATTGGCACGATAAGGTCGAGAGCGAGCTACCGGGGTGGCCGTGTCAGTGTATTGACAGCTCGTGAAGCGTTTTGACAAATTTATACTGTAAAACTGCAATTCATGGATCGGGTGATGCGGCCAGGGCTCACGCAACACGGTCTGTTTAGCAAGTTGATCCTGGTTTATAAAGCCACCCCAGCAATAATTCGAACTCAAGTTCTGAAAAGCGTAAAGGTTAGAAATTATATTATTATTTTAGGGTAAGAGAATGCTCCGTTGACATCATAAGCCTCTCATCTCCTTTCACTACATCCTTTGCAACAGAGCTCCTTCTAACACTTCCAGCTCATTCTGTGTTTGCCGAAGTCCGAAATCCACAGCGATCAAATGCTGCTTGTCTACAGGGCTCCAGTGGTGGACCGCTTTCTGAACTGCCAATGTTGTTTGGCCGACTGAGGAATGCAAGGCGGGAACAGCGTAGACAAGTGTTTCTCACTACATGGCTGCAGGGCAAATGACCACACGACGACCGCACAAGCGAATACCTATGGCTGACCAGTGGTGAAATTTGTAGACTGGCACGCAACGCATAACTGTGAAGCGGCGCAGTCTACCAGTAATTATTGGTGTGGAGCAGCACAGCCTACGGTCCAAGGGGCCAGCCAGACAGACTTTTTATTGAGGTCATCCACAATTGACTCGTGGCTATTATGACATCGCGTCAAATGGATAAAACAACACAGCACAAAAGGTCAAACTCACAGAACAGTCAAACCAGTGGTCATAAATGACAGCAAGTCGAGCAGTAAATCAGTCCGGCACGGGCGGCACGTCAAACAGGTACCACCGTAGGTGGCGACCAAAGATCGACACGGGAAGTCGTGTCAGCTCAGGTGGCAGTGAGTTATACATAAGTGGCGCTCTGGAGCTAAAACGTCTCTTCCCCATCTCGGTGCGGGACCGGGGGACATGCAAGTTATAGTCTTGACGGGTGGATAGTCTTGACGTGAAAACGTTAAATGCGACTCAGCAGCGCGTAATCACGCAATTCGCAGCACGGGCAGTGCGACTCGGCTTTAAGCTGTTCAATTCTGGCTCGTGCTCAAAGACCGGTTGACACCCGCCCGCTCTGTTCCCTCTATCGTTCCTTTTTATTGCTCGTAGTTCGTTGTTCCCCTCTTCCTCCATCGTTTTGTTTATTAGAAATTTCATGCAACTTTCGCTGGGACCGATTTATGGAATGGTGTCTTATGCTAACTAAACCTAGCTGCGTGGACCGTGACCGACCACCCGACCTTGGAATTCCAGCTTAAGGGCAGCATTTGAACAGTTTAATGTGCCGCCAATGCACCGACACGGCCACCCCTGCCTTATCGGGTCAGCTGCCAACCGATCCTTCCTATGAGCCGCAGGACACGTGAGCTCTTGAAGCGACTCGAACTCTAGGCTTGCCAGGACAGGGGGAGCCAGCGTGAGCATACGTTCAACGGTCTGACGAAATATCCATGTTCGTCTACCACCACGCGTCACTCGCTCCGCACGATCACATTTTTACAGATAGACTCTACCACCGTGGGTGAGGCGGAGTGACGTCACGATTCTGACGGCGCGTCTGTTTGCCTTACCTTACGTCTTCTGATCGGCAGGTATCGTGGGTGAGGCGGAGCGACCTCAAGATCCTGACGGCGCGTCTGTTTGCCTTACCTTACGTCTTGTGATCGGCAGGTATCGTGGGTGAGGCGGAGCGACCTCAAGATCCTGACGGCGCGTCTGTTTGCCTTACCTTACGTCTTGTGATCGGCAGGTATCGTGGGTGAGGCGGAGCGACCTCAAGATCCTGACGGCGCGTCTGTTTGCCTTACCTTACGTCTTGTGATCGGCAGGTATCGTGGGTGAGGCGGAGCGACCTCAAGATCCTGACGGTGGGCATGTTCGCCTACACCTCGGACCACAGATTCACGGCCGTTCACGCCGCCGGCTCCGAAGAGTGGGTGCTCAAGATCACCAGCCCCCGACGAGATGACTCGGGCATCTACGAGTGCCAGGTTTCCGTCGAACCCAAAATAAGCCAGCCGTTCCGTCTCAACGTGGTTGGTGAGGAGCTACATCATGCATGCACCTATGGATGGTTGGGCAGTCTTTCTTACGCAGGGAAAACTGCGGATAGGTAATTCGGAAGTGATAATTTTGGTTACCGGTGAGAAAAATGCTGTTATATATTTTCAAAAATTCAATCCACTTTCATGGAGTTACATTTTTTTTCCTCTTTAGCAGAGGCAGTTCCATCCGCTAGATATTTGTTACGTTAATGAAAGGGTTACGTTAAACCGGCTTATGTGGCATCCAGTGATATCAAACAAGCAAGATAGGAAGGATGAGAGACGCCGGCAAACAAAGAACGTGTCGTAATGGACCGGTACATACATGACATACAGGTACACATATAGACATACACTCATATCAAACAGTAGAACAATTGGATGGCGAACAGCTTCATAGTCTCCGGACAGGCTCCGCTGTTCGCCTGCGACCTGAAACGAAGCGGAGATCCGGCGCCCAGGGTGAGCCGTGGGCGTCAGGCCCGACCAGGAATGTGTATGTGTATGGTTAAGTTAGAGCTTGGAAAAACCTGAGAAGGGGAAAACCAAGCTGCTTGGAAAACCCGTAGGTAAAAAACCAAGTGTAATCTATAGGGAAAACCATCCGTTTTGACAAAGTTGGATCGGTCCCTGCCTACCTAATGCGAATAACCTATATGTATGTGGCTTACAAGAGCGGAGAGGATGATAGCGTTTGGCTTCAAATGGCTTGTTCTAATTTGGTGCTACGCAAATGGGTGAAAAGCAGTTGAAGGAGCTCCGGGTGGGTGCTCGTCACCGAGAAGGATGTTCAGTGAAAGTGGAAGACGATGTTGGGCAATGCACGAGAGGAGGGGATGACGCTGCGAATCATATGTGGGGCTGGTAAACAGAAAATGTTGGACAGAGTTGCACGTGGTACATACTTGGCAAGGTGGAGCGCGGCGAAGTCGGCGAAGGAGGTGATCATGTGTGAGTTTAGTGTGTCTGAGTTGGAGCCGGGCAAGAAGCACCTCGGGTGCGCGCGATGTGTAGTGGAAGTACCAAATAAATGTCGATAAGCTTTCAAAAGAAGCAAACCGTTTCCTCTCAAACGCGCTATTTTGAGCAATGGTTTGTTTTGTGTTTGTCGAATTACTAATCGTACATGATCGGGTCATATCTTGGAATACATGCAGCACTGCCCGACCAACTACGACACATTCTCCCAACGTAAGCGACGTTGCAACGTTGCAAAGTTGCAAACTCCCAACGTTGCAAAGTAACGAAGTTCCAAGAGTTGGTAAGCAGTGACTCGTAGCTACGCCGATACTGAAACAGGCTTTGTGTTCATAATTATGAACTACGGATCTGTCAGATATGTTGACTAGCTGTTGCTTGGAAACCAAGTCGAAGAAAAGTAATCAAATTAAAGGCAAAACAAAATGAAGCAAATATAAACCAATCACAGCTATGCATGCTGCCTTGGTACATTCATAAGTCGAACGTCGTTTATGTTGAAATATAATTTTTGCAGTTTAGTGGAGTCGTATTCAACCCTGCTGGGCAATAATTAATCGTTGCGAAACCTCGCACGTGTGGCGGTAGCGAACTGCATAATTGTTCCCTCCTTAAATTACGGTAGCGATGCTCACATTCATGGACGATACAATAATAGCAATCCAAGATAGTTGTCTGGGCATCAGGCCGATAGCTCCAGTTTGATGTTTGTGCCATACCAGGCTACATTTACCAGAGTCAATGAACAAGGTTTGTGTTAATTAACGGTACACAACAACGACAATGGAAGGTGCATTTATACACAGACGTATACCACAGCAATGTCAGTGTGTGGCAATACCCTGGCTTATACTCCACCATACGACGGGCGGGGTATACTGTACTGGACTGTCTCACTGCGGTTACTGTGCTAAACTCCACCATACGACGGGCGGAGGTATACTGTACTGTACTGTCTCACTGTGATTACTGTGCTAAACTCCACCATACGACGGGCGGTGGTATACTGTACTGTACTGTCTCACTGTGGTTACTGTGCTAAACTCCACCATACGACGGGCGGGGGTATACTGTACTGTACTGTCTCACTGCGGTTACTGTGCTAAACTCCACCATACGACGGGCGGTGGTATACTGTACTGTACTGTCTCACTGCGGTTACTGTGCTAAACTCCACCATACGACGGGCGGGGGTATACTGTACTGGACTGTCTCACTGTGGTTACTGTGCTAAACTCCACCATACGACGGGCGGGGGTATACTGTACTGGACTGTCTCACTGTGGTTACTGTGCTAAACTCCACCATACGACGGGCGGAGGTATACTGTACTGGACTGTCTCACTGTGGTTACTGTGCTAAACTCCACCATACGACGGGCGGAGGTATACTGTACTGTACTGTCTCACTGCGGTTACTGTGCTAAACTCCACCATACGACGGACGGTGGTATGCTGTACTGTACTGTCTCACTGCGGTTACTGTGCTAAACTCCACCATACGACGGGCGGGGGTATACTGTACTGGACTGTCTCACTGTGGTTACTGTGCTAAACTCCACCATACGACGGGCGGGGGTATACTGTACTGGACTGTCTCACTGCGGTTACTGTGTTAAACTCCACCATACGACGGGCGGGGGTATACTGTACTGTACTGTCTCACTGTGGTTACTGTGCTAAACTCCACCATACGACGGGCGGGGGTATACTGTACTGTACTGTCTCACTGCGGTTACTGTGCTAAACTCCACCATACGACGGGCGGGGGTATACTGTACTGTACTGTCTCACTGCGGTTACTGTGCTAAACTCCACCATACGACGGGCGGTGGTATACTGTACTGGACTGTCTCACTGCGGTTACTGTGCTAAACTCCACCATACGACGGGCGGTGGTATACTGTACTGGACTGTCTCACTGCGGTTACTGTGCTAAACTCCACCATACGACGGGCGGTGGTATACTGTACTGGACTGTCTCACTGCGGTTACTGTGCTAAACTCCACCATACGACGGGCGGGGGTATACTGTACTGTACTGTCTCACTGTGGTTACTGTGCTAAACTCAACCATACGACGAGCGGAGGTATACTGTACTGGACTGTCTCACTGTGGTTACTGTGCTAAACTCCACCATACGACGGGCGGTGGTATACTGTACTGGACTGTCTCACTGTGGTTACTGTGCTAAACTCCACCATACGACGGGCGGTGGTATACTGTACTGTACTGTCTCACTGTGGTTACTGTGCTAAACTCCACCATACGACGGGCGGTGGTATACTGTACTGGACTGTCTTACTGTGGTTACTGTGCTAAACTCCACCATACGACGGGCGGGGGTATACTGTACTGGACTGTCTCACTGTGGTTACTGTGCTAAACTCCACCATACGACGGGCGGGGGTATACTGTACTGGACTGTCTCACTGTGGTTACTGTGCTAAACTCCACCATACGACGGGCGGGGGTATGCTGTACTGGACTGTCTCACTGTGGTTACTGTGCTAAACTCCACCATACGACGGGCGGGGGTATACTGTACTGGACTGTCTCACTGTGGTTACTGTGCTAAACTCCACCATACGACGGGCGGGGGTATACTGTACTGGACTGTCTCACTGTGGTTACTGTGCTAAACTCCACCATACGACGGGCGGTGGTATGCTGTACTGTACTGTCTCACTGCGGTTACTGTGCTAAACTCCACCATACGACGGGCGGGGGTATACTGTACTGTACTGTCTCACTGCGGTTACTGTGCTAAACTCCACCATACGACGGGCGGGGTATACTGTACTGTACTGTCTCACTGTGGTTACTGTGCTAAACTCCACCATACGACGGGCGGTGGTATACTGTACTGTACTGTCTCACTGCGGTTACTGTGCTAAACTCCACCATACGACGGGCGGGGGTATACTGTACTGTACTGTCTCACTGTGGTTACTGTGCTAAACTCCACCATACGACGAGCGGAGGTATACTGTACTGTACTGTCTCACTGTGGTTACTGTGCTAAACTCAACCATACGACGAGCGGAGGTATACCGTACTGTACTGTCTCACTGTGGTTACTGTGCTAAACTCCACCATACGACGAGCGGAGGTATACCGTACTGTACTGTCTCAATGTGGTTACTGTGCTAAACTCCACCATACGACGAGCGGAGGTATACTGTACTGTACTGTCTCACTGTGGTTACTGTGCTAAACTCCACCATACGACGAGCGGAGGTATACTGTACTGTACTGTCTCACTGTGATTACTGTGCTAAACTCCACCATACGACGAGCGGAGGTATACTGTACTGTACTGTCTCACTGTGGTTACTGTGCTAAACTCCACCATACGACGAGCGGAGGTATACTGTACTGTACTGTCTCACTGCGGTTACTGTGCTAAACTCCACCATACGACAGGCGGGGGTATACTGTACTGTACTGTCTCACTACGGTTACTGCGCTAATTTTTTTTGTCATATCGTGATGTCAGAGACCAGCAGGACATGCTGTATCACCAGCTATCTTCTCAAGCTGCAATGAGGAAAGTGACCTCAATAAACACCGGCAGTTGTGTTGGAGATAAATACCTTCGAAGGTCAAAAGTAGGGACTAAATTTGATCTTCGTATCCATGTGTGCCCTCACGAAAGAAGTCAATATTTTCCAACGTTTTCAAGCCATCGTACATTGTGTTAGCTGTAACTACCAGGCTTTGACCTGATCTGACCTGTTGATCATGCAAACTACTAGATCAGATATCATGTATTTAGTATTTGACGCTTATTTGGTAATTATATCTCTAGGTTACATGCATGAGATGGCTTAACCCTATCTTGGTAGGTGACGAATTCCTCCACCGAACCACGCTGCGGTTTTTCGCCAGCCGTTTTCTAACCTCGCACCAACATTAAAATTTCGATGTTAGAGACGGCTCTAGGGGGCACCCCGAAATATTTTAACGAAAACTTATGAACCGCATATTCATCTCAATATTTTCATTGTTTTGTTGTTCAGATGAATGTAATTTAGAATTGAACTGGTCGCTATCGCTACTATTGCTTACCAACGGAAATGTTTATATTGAGTCGAATTATGTCAGGGGTAAACTCAGCAGGCGAAAAAGGGCAATTTATGACCATTTTCTCAAAGCGGTATAATTTACGTTGCCATCGGGTAAATTTCCAGTTGGTAAAGTTGGGAATGTGTGGTGGATTCAGGACAAACGGTTATACATAATATATCGCACGCATTGGCCGAGCCAGGCGATGGAGAGCGAGTAGCAACAACACGCCCAGTCCTTGGCTGGTGGCAAGGGCAACTAGCTATGTGTGCCCAGAAAAGCTGCAGTTTCAATGGCGTGCATGTCCTTCATTCGGTGGATGGTTCCAAAGTGCGTCATTTTCGTGCGACGCATTTGTCTCGCCTTGGTGAACATTTTCTCCGGACGTGACACCCAGACTTCTGTCTCGCTGTCTGCCACCTTTCCGTGCCGACCAGACCCGTGCCTCCTTAACAGCCAGACCACCATGTGCCGGTATAGTCAGCCAGTGACAACGACTGCAGCCCCACTCGAAAATGAGAACCCGAAGATTACTGAAACCATTACTTTCCACTTTAAGCCGGCCGGCTCAATATTCAGATTGGTCTGACGCATGGTCGTGTCGGCAGGGCTAGAAACGGCCCACTAAAAACGAGTCTATTGCATCAAGCCTGTCGTCTTGGTATCTGTTGTCAAACGTGGTAATGGGGATAGTCTGCCAGGCACGCTACACCTGCTCCATCTCCCAGCGCACCGCTCTGTGTGTAAGGTGTAGATCTATTCCTCGCAGTGCGGGTGATCAATTTGACCCTCCCCTCAACTCCATCAGGTTTTTCTAGAGTAAATTCAAAGCTGTTCAAGATATGGCTTTGACATTTCGCGTACCTTCCTGTAATCGATGAGTGTATATCGTCCCCGAAAATAAAGTCTGCGTCTATTATCCCGAGGAGAGCAGGATGACAGCCGGCCCCCATCACCAGTCAGTAATTTAGCCGCGGGCGCCGAGCCGTCTACGATTGCGCTTTGACATTTTGGATAGCAAGAGCATATTTTGCTGCATGGAAATTATATGGGTCACGTCAGGTCACTTAGATATGACGTCGTTCTTCAGGGCTTCTCAGGCGAATTTATGATGAAAAGGCGATGGCATTGCACACACACATCAGTTATAGTAAATTAAAGCTTTTTGTAAGGCAACGTCAAGAAAATGCGTGTCTGTTTCTTTATACTCAAAAGCAGTTCTAAGAATTTGAATTATCAAGCACATGACACTCAAAAGGCTCGCTTTGTATTGGAGGTCAAAATTATAACATATAGATATAGGATAAGGATCCGAAAGTAACTGCTTGAAATGTTGCTTGTCAGCACATCCAGGGCAATCCAATAATGTGTTTTTTGTTCAATTCCCAATTATGTTCCTAATTAACCAGGGGATGAGGATAAATATCCCCAGCGAGCGCGTTTCGCCACACACACACACGCCACACACACACACACACACACACACACACACACACACACACACACACACACACACACCAGCAGAGTGCAGATTATGCCATGCGGATACATGGATACATTTATGAAGGGAGAGAGAGAGAGATAGAGAGAGAGAGAGAGAGAGAGAGAGAGAGAGAGAGAGAGAGAGAGAGAGAGAGAGAGAGAGAGAGAGAGAGAGAGAGAGAGAGAGAGAGAGAGAGAGAGAGAGAGAGAGAGAGAGAGAGAGAGAGAGAGAGAAGCGGCGCTGCCACGAAGATCTGGAGGAGCGACGCGAAGAGCGGTGTCGGCGCGGTGGCGAGGCGCAGCGCTGTGGTGACCAGGAACGTCCTGTGACGATACCAGACAGCGGCGTCGAGGTGGCTCGCCCGCACCGGTGCACCTGGAGCCAGTCGTCCGGCCTCCGGCAGCGTAACGGCTCCTCATCCCAGGCTACCGCCGTCAGCCAGAAATCCAGAAAGCCAGAAAATCCAGGTCTTTATGTTGCTGGCCGAAGCCTGCGACCCTTCGGGTCGGAACAGAGCGCCACGCTCCTGGGACTGCTGCGATACCAGACAGCGGCGTCGACGTGGCTCGCCCACACCGGCGCACCTGGAGCCAGTCGTCCGGCCTCCGGCAGCGTAACGGCTCCTCATCCCAGGCTACCGCCGTCAGCCAGAAATCCAGAAAGCCAGAAAATCCAGGTCTTTATGTTGCTGGCCGAAGTCTGCGACCCTTCGGGTCGGAACAGAGCGCCACGCTCCTGGGACTGCTGCACGAGGACTGGATGTGCCTTCTTCGCCATGGCGCTACTGGCCGGAAATAGACACCGACGTGCACAATGTCGTCTACTGGCCGGGAGTGGAGAACGACGTGCACAATACCGTTTACTGGCCGGAGTGGACAGCGACGTGCACAATGCCGTCTACTGGCCGGAGTGAACAACGACGTGCACAATGCCGTCTACTGGCCGGGAATGGACACCGACGTGCACAATGTCGTCTACTGGCCGGGAGTAGACACCGACGTGCACAATGTCGTCTACTGCCCGGGAGTAGACAACGACGTGCACAATGCCGTCTACTTGCTTGGAATAGACACCGACTTGCACAATGTCGCCTACTGGCCGGGAGTAGACGCCGACATGCACAATGCCGTCTACTGGCCGGGAGTGGACAACGACGTGCATAATTTCGTCTACTGGCCGGGAGTAGATACCGACGTGCACAATGCCGTCTACTAGCCGGAAATAGACACCGACTTGCACAATGTCGTCTACTGGCCGAGAGTAGACACTGAAATGCACAATGCCGCCTACCGGCCGTGAGTAGACAACGACGTGCACAATGTCGTATACTAGCTGGGAATAGACACCGACGTGCACAATGTCGTCTACTGGCCGGGAGTGGAGAACGACGTGCACAATGCCGTCTACATCCGGGAATAGACACCGACGTGCACAATGCCGTCTACTGGCCGGGAGTAGACACCGACGTGCACAATGTCGTCTACTGGCCGGGAGTAGACAACGACGTGCACAATGTCGTCTACTGGCCTGGAATAGACACCGACGTGCACAATGCCGTCTACTTGCCGGGAATAGACACCGACGTGCACAATGTCGTCTACTGCCCGGGAGTAGACAACGACGTGCACAATACCGTCTACTGGCCGGGAATAGACACCGACTTGCACAATGTCGTCTACTGGCCGGAGTAGACACCGGCATGCACAATGCCGTCTACTGGCCGGGAGTAGACACCGACTTGCACAATGTCGTCTACTGGCCTGGAGTAGACAACGACATGCACAATGCCGTCTACTGGCCGGGAATAGACACCGACGTGCACAATGTCGTCTACTGGCCGGGAGTGGACAGCGACATGCACAATGCCGTCTACTGGCCGGGAGTGGACAACGACGCGCACAATGTCGTCTACTGGCCGGGAGTGGACAGCGACGTGCACAATGCCGTCTACTGGCCGGGAATAGACACCGACGTGCACAATGTCGTCTACTGGCCGGGAGTAGACACCGACGTGCACAATGCCGTCTACTGGCCGGGAATAGACACCGACGTGCACAATGTCGTCTACTGGCCGGGAGTGGAGAACGACGTGCACAATGCCGTCTACTGCCGGGAGTGGACAACGACGTGCACAATGCCGTCTACTTGCCGGGAATGGACACCGACGTGCACAATGGCGTCTACTGGCCGAGAGTAGACACCGAAAAGCACAATGCCGCCTACCGGCCGTGAGTGGACAACGACTTGCACAATGTCGTCTACTGGCCGGGAATAGACACCAACGTGCCCAATGTCGTCTACTGGCCGGGAATAAACACCGACTTGCACAATGTCGCCTACTGGCCGGGAGTAGACACCGACATGCACAATGCCGTCTACTGGCCGGGAGTAGACAACGACGTGCACAATGCCGTCCACTGGCGGGGAATAGACACCGACGTGCACAATGTCGTCTACTGGCCGGGAGTAGACACCGACGTGCACAATGTCGTCTATTGCCCGGGAGTAGACAACGACGTGCACAATGGCGTCTACTGGCCGGGAGTAGACACCGACGTGCACAATGTCGTCTACTGGCCGGGAGTGGAGAACGACGTGCACAATGCCGTCTACATCCGGGAATAGACACCGACGTGCACAATGCCGACTACTGGCCGGGAATAGACACCGACTTGCAGAATTTCGTCTACTGCCCGGGAATAGACACCGACATGCACAATGCCGTCTACTGGCCGGGAGTAGACAACGACGTGCACAATGCCGTCTACTAGCCGGGAATAGACACCGACGTGCACAATGCCGTCTACTGGCCGGGAGTAGACAACGACGTGCACAATGTCGTCTACTGGCCGGAAATAGACACCGACGTGCACAATGCCGTCTACTTGCCGGGAATAGACACCGACGTGCACAATGCCGTCTACTGGCCGGAAATAGACACCGACGTGCACAGTGTCGTCTACTGGCCGGGAATAGACACCGAGGTGCACAATGTCGTCTACTGGCCGGGAGTAGACAACGACGTGCACAATGTCGTCTACTGGCCGGGAATAGACACCGACGTGCACAATGTCGTCTACTGGCCGGGAGTAGACAACGACGTGCACAATGTCGTCTACTGGCCGGGAATAGACACCGACGTGCACAATGCCGTCTACTTGCCGGGAATAGACACCGACGTGCACAATGTCGTCTACTGGCCGGGAGTAGACACCGACGTGCACAATGCCGTCTACTGGCCGGGAATAGACACCGACTTGCACAATGTCGTCTACTGGCCGAGAGTAGACACCGACATGCACAATGCCGTCTACTGGCCGTGAGTGGACAACGACGTGCACAATGTCGTCTATTGGCCGTGAGTAGACAACGACGTGCACAATGTCGTCTACTGGCCGTGAGTAGACAACGACGTGCACAATGTCGTCTACTGGCCGTGAGTAGACACCGACGCGCACAATGTCGTCTACTGGCCGTGAGTAGACACCGACGTGCACAATGTCGTCTACTGGCCGAGAGTAGACACCGACGCGCACAATGTCGTCTACTGGCCGGGAGTAGACACCGACGCGCACAATGTCGTCTACTGGCCGAGAGTAGACATCGACATGCACAATGTCGTCTACTGGCCGGGAGTGGACAGCGACGTGCACAATGTCGTCTACTGGCCGGGAGTGGACAACGACGCGCACAATGTCGTCTACTTGTCCGGGAGTAGACACCGACGCGCACAATGTCGTCTACTGGCCGGGAATAGACACCGACGCGCACAATGTCGTCTACTGGCCGAGAGTAGACACCGACGTGCACAATGTCGTCTACTGGCCGGGAGTGGACAGCGACGTGCACAATGCCGTCTACTGGCCGGAGTGGATAACGACGCGCACAATGCCGTCTACTGGCCGGGAGTAGACACCGACGTGCACAATGTCGTCTCGCAATGCGGGCGCTGCTGACTGCACGCCTCCAGCCATCGCATCGAGCCGCTGTGGCAAAGCGATGAGCAGCCAATCAGTATTCGAGTCTGTGTCGGTACATGCCCACCCGCTGCCCCCTCAGCGCACCTGGGGAGCGTCTTCAGTCGCATCTTCGCCCAGACTGGCGCGCCGGTTGTTCTCCGGTCAGACAGATGACTGCAGTTCACGTCGTCCACGCTACGTCGGCTCCTGGAGCGCCGGGGCATGCGTCACGTGAGGTCCTCCCTCGGATCCTCGCGCTGGGACGGGCACGCGGCGGCTGCGGTCAAATCCGCGCAGATGGTGCTGGTGGTGCTGGTGGTGCTGGTGGTGCTGACCAACTGAGTCATCAAATGGTGCTGGTGGTGCTGGTGGTGCTGACCAACTGAGTCATCAAATGGTGCTGGTGGTGCTGGTGGTGCTGACCAACTGAGTCATCAAATGGTGCTGACCTGTCTGTCGAACAGCCGTCTGAACGAGGTCTCAGCCACATTTCAGAAAGCAGCGTCACGTCGTAGTGGCGTCGCCGCAGCTCTTCGGAGAGCTGCAGCAGCTTGGACTTATGAGACTGGATGTCAAGAGCCCCGATGCATGGCGAGCTGGGCGTCAGCTGTTGCCGTGGCAAATCGACCGTGATCGCGCCTGCTTTGGACTGTGATCGCGCCTGCTTTGGACCGTGATCGCGCGATTGGGTTGCTTTGGACAATCGCGTAGCCAGGATCTTTTGTATCCTAGATCGAAAGCTAGGGGGTTGCAATTATACCACACCGATGTCCTTTGCTGTCTGTGATAGGATTTGTCGATTTAATGGAAGCCTATACTGCACATACAGTTCAGCTATATCGAGGAAGGCCCTAGACAGCTTGGAACATCACATCCACATCGGGCATAGCATAATATCAAAGACACCGGATAATCATAGTCATAGAAGGATAAGAAGTCAATTATGGTCTGAGCTCATTAAAAAAAATGTTGACAGTGTGTCACCACAGACAGTGTGTCACCATCAGCTGCTAGAGCAGGAGGTCATCCTCCGTTGTAGTGCGGTGAGTACATCTGACACAGACAGTGTGTCACCATCAGCTGCTAGAGCAGGAGGTCATCCTCCGTTGTAGTGCGGTGAGTACATCTGACACAGACAGTGTGTCACCATCAGCTGCTAGAGCAGGAGGTCATCCTCCGTTGTAGTGCGGTGAGTACATCTGACACAGACAGTGTGTCACCATCAGCTGCTAGAGCAGGAGGTCATCCTCCGTTGTAGTGCGGTGAGTACATCTGACACAGACAGTGTGTCACCATCAGCTGCGAGAGCAGGAGGTCATCCTCCGTTGTAGTGCGGTGAGTACATCTGACACAGACAGTGTGTCACCATCAGCTGCTGGAGCAGGAGGTCATCCTCCGTTGTAGTGCGGTGAGTACATCTGACACAGACAGTATGTCACCATCAGCTGCTAGAGCAGGAGGTCATCCTCCGTTGTAGTGCGGTGAGTACATCTGACACAGACAGTGTGTCACCATCAGCTGCTAGAGCAGGAGGTCATCCGTTGTAGTGCGGTGAGTACATCTGACACAGACAGTGTGTCACCATCAGCTGCTAGAGTAGGAGGTCATCCGTTGTAGTGCGGTGAGTACATCTGACACAGACAGTGTGTCACCATCAGCTGCTAGAGCAGGAGGTCATCCGTTGTAGTGCGGTGAGTACATCTGACACAGACAGTGTGTCACCATCAGCTGCTAGAGTAGGAGGTCATCCGTTGTAGTGCGGTGAGTACATCTGACACAGACAGTGTGTCACCATCAGCTGCTAGAGCAGGAGGTCATCCGTTGTAGTGCGGTGAATACATCTGACACAGACAGTGTGTCACCATCAGCTGTTAGAGCAGGAGGTTATCCGTTGTAGTGCGGTGAGTACATCTGACACAGACAGTGTGTCACCATCAGCTGCTAGAGCAGGAGGTTATCCGTTGTAGTGCGGTGAGTACATCTGACACAGACAGTGTGTCACCATCAGCTGCTAGAGCAGGAGGTTATCCGTTGTAGTGCGGTGAGTACATCTGACACAGACAGTGTGTCACCATCAGCTGCTAGAGCAGGAGGTCATCCTCCGTTGTAGTGCGGTGAGTACATCTGACACAGACAGTGTGTCACCATCAGCTGCTAGAGCAGGAGGTCATCCGTTGTAGTGCGGTGAGTACATCACCCAGAACTGACAGCGAGCGAGCAGGCTGCGCGAGCCCACTCATGTCTATGTGCATGGACCGAAGCCAACAGTTCGGTTTCGTGTGCAACTTTTTCAATCAATTTCAATCGATAAAATCGAATGAATCAAATTATCATAGGTAAGCCCATTAGTTTCACGCAGAGTAATAGAGAGAATGAAAGCGTGACGGAATTGCGTAGCTGTCCGGCAGGACGTCCATGACGACCAGCTGAGCCTGGCTGCCGCTCATTTCCCTTGTTTGACTGCGGTGCTCGCGGTGGCGACCGGCCGGTGCCTGTGAAGTAGCTCTAGTGATGCCTAATTTCCGTTTCAGAGGCGAAAGCCGTGCTTGAGGGCCCGCGAGAGCTGTTCCTGAAGCGCGGCAGCAGCATCAACCTGACGTGTACTGTGCTGGCTGCGCCTGAACCCCCGGACCAGATCCTCTGGTACATCAACAACATGGTGAGAGCAGGGCGCATCAACAGCTGCAGCTCTTCACTGGATGACACTTGATGTGTGGATCAAGAGATCAAAGTAAAATCATGTCACGACGAATTAGAAGTGTGAAGTGTCTGTTTTGTTCACTGCGCTTCATTCAGCGGAGTAATAGTTCATCCTGTGAGTAGCCTCCTGGGTAATGGGAGCGTGCGTGACACATGCACGGACGGGCACCGTCATGCTACAAGGTCGGGATCGCCAGCGGTGCGAGGCGCGGCAGATCCGGCACCCAGACGTTCACCCAGTCGAATGGTACCGCCCGTGGATAACAAGTCATTGCGTCTCACTCGTGCTGAGCGCGCTGGTCTTGTGCCTCTGACTGGTCAAGGCTAGACGGGTTGTTTCAGGACACCGCATTCTGCACCACATGTGGACGTTATATGTGGACGTTACATGTGGACGTTACATGTGGACGTTGTATGCATGCAATCGTGCCGATGCGTTGGATTCACCAAAGCAGGTATTGGTCTCTGTATGGCGCGTTGTAGCACAGAAGGTAAGCCAATGTCGTAACGCAATGTGAAAATGGTGACGTGCGCACTGGCATGGCCCTGTAGCACACGAGGTAAACCAATGTCGTATCACAATGTGACAATGGTGACGTAATGCACTGGCATGGCTCTCAGCCCCGATTCGGAATGACGAATAATGCCGTTGCTTCCAGGTCATCAAATACACCGAGCGAGGCGGAATCTACGTGGTCACCAACCGCCGAGCTCGCAAGTCCAACCTGTTGATAGCGAAGGCCACCAGTCGAGACTCTGGGAACTACTCATGTCGACCCACGCTGGCTCACACGGACACAGTCATTGTTCACATACTTAACGGTGGGTGGAGCTCAGAGGTGTTGGTATTGCTGGTTCACATGGACACAGTAATTGTTCACATACTTAACGGTAGGTGGAGCTCAGAGGTGTTGGTATTGCTGGTTCACATGGACACAGTAATTGTTCACATACTTAACGGTGGGTGGAGCTCAGAGGTGTTGGTATTGCTGGTTCACATGGACACAGTAATTGTTCACATACTTAACGGTGGGTGGAGCTCAGAGGTGTTGGTATTGCTGGTTCACATGGACACAGTAATTGTTCACATACTTAACGGTAGGTGGAGCTCAGAGGTGTTGGTATTGCTGGCTCACATGGACAGTCATTGTTCACATACTTAACGGTGGGTGGAGCTCAGAGGTGTTGGCATTGCTGGTTCACATGGACACAGTCATTGTTCACATACTTAACGGTGGGTGGAGCTCAGAGGTGTTGGTATTGCTGGCTCACATGGACACAGTCATTGTTCACATACTTAACGGTGGGTGGAGCTCAGAGGTGTTGGCATTGCTGGTTCACATGGACACAGTCATTGTTCACATACTTAACGGTGGGTGGAGCTCAGAGGTGTTGGTATTGCTGGTTCACATGGACACAGTCATTGTTCACATACTTAACGGTGGGTGGAGCTCAGAGGTGTTGGTATTGCTGGTTCACATGGACACAGTAATTGTTCACATACTTAACGGTGGGTGGAGCTCAGAGGTGTTGGTATTGCTGGTTCACATGGACACAGTAATTGTTCACCTACTTAACGGTGTGTGGAGCTCAGAGGTGTTGGTATTGCTGGTTCACATGGACACAGTAATTGTCCCACATACTTAACGGTGGGTGGAGCTCAGAGGTGTTGGTATTGCTGGTTCACATGGACACAGTAATTGTTCACCTACTTAACGGTGTGTGGAGCTCAGAGGTGTTGGTATTGCTGGTTCACATGGACACAGTAATTGTTCACATACTTAACGGTAGATGAAGCTCAGAGGTGTTGGTATTGCTGGTTGATAAATCAGTAATTGTTCACATACTTAACGGTGGGTGGAGCTCAGAGGTGTTGGTATTGCTGGTTCACATGGACACAGTAATTGTTCACCTACTTAACGGTGTGTGGAGCTCAGAGGTGTTGGTATTGCTGGTTCACATGGACACAGTAATTGTCCCACATACTTAACGGTGTGTGGAGCTCAGAGGTGTTGGTATTGTTGGTTCACATGGACCCAGTAATTGTTCACATACTTAAAGGTAGATGAAGCTCAGAGGTGTTGGTATTGCTGGTTGATAAATCAGTAATTGTTCACATACTTAACGGTGGGTGGAGCTCAGAGGTGTTGGTATTGCTGGTTCACATGGACACAGTAATTGTCCCACATACTTAACGGTGGGTGGAGCTCAGAGGTGTTGGTATTGCTGGTTCGCATGGACAAATTCATTGTTCACATACTTAACGGTAAATGGAGCTCAGAGTTGTTGGTATTGCTGGTGGACATAAAAACAGTCATTGACAGTCAAACAGTCAGTCATTGACATACTTAACGGTAAGTGGAGCTCAGAGGTGTTGGTATTGCTGGCTGACAAAAACAGTAATTGTTCACATACTTAACGGTCGGTGGAGCTCAGATGTGTTGGTATTGCTGGTTCACATGGACACAGTAATTGTCCACATACTTAAGGGTAGATGGAGTTCAGAGGTGTTGGTATTGCTGGTGGACATAAAACAGTCATTGTTGACATACTTAACGGTGGGTGGAGCTCAGAGGTGTTGGTATTGCTGGTTGATATAAACACAGTCATTGCTGACATACTTAACGGTAGGTGGAGCTTAGATGTGTAGGTATCGATATGTCACGTTCACAGAATAGAGTGTTCAATCCATGGAGGCTTTTTGACGGCACTATGTATGCCCTTGTGTTGTTGTGGTACTCAGACGTTTTCCTCCATATGACAATCTTGCCATGCAACCCTATTGGTTCTTCCCAATGTATTTTTACCAGAAATGTGATAATTCACTTCATTCAGAAGTAAAACAACTGAGAAGGTCGGTTTCACGTAATTATCATACTCTTGGGGAGCGGCCCTACACTGAGCCAAGTGTACGATTGCAAATTCGAACACCAAGTTGGCATATTTGTATGGAGAAGTCCATTGTAGTTTAATGCCCAATTAATTGATGTACGTAGGAATTCACCTTCCCACTTCTCCGCTTTGGGAACCTATTGGGAACGTTTAACGTTTAACGTTTTATGGAATCCTATTTGGGAACGTTTTAGAGATTCAAAAGTATAGTTTGCTCAAGAGCGGCTCCGGGCAACTTTTTGTCATGCTTAGCATGGTTGCTTTGATTTATGTTGGCTTCTCTTCCTTCATCTGAATTCTTGAATTTATTTGATATATTGTCGTATTTATCCCCAACTCCCAAGTCGTGACAAACCACACTGCTGCTCCGCATTGTGGTGACCGCTAGTGCTTAACTGCTCGGGGTGGTGCATAATCGGGAAGAACGACAAGAGCCCCATCAAAGTATGGATCCGTTTTGCCAAAGTAAAACATACGATAATTTGCGCGTTAGATTGCAAATACGCAACGCATTAGACCACCGACAAAATGCAATGAAATAAGGACATGCAGTTCCTATGAAAGAAAACAATTATCGGCCATCTAAAATGGTCTCATGATTATACATCGCTTTGAGCAATGGTTGTGAAACTCAAAAACCAAACATTTCTATGCTATCCCACGCACAAAGCGGCGCGTTTATCTCTTACCAAAACAGAAATAACCTCTATACACACCAAACCGCCTCATTCCTGAACTTCATAGCACTGACAACAAATATAAAGAATCCGGGGAGAAGGTAGCATAATCCCCAGAAATCGTGTAGGGTGCAATTATTGCTGTCGGAATTATCTTGCAGAGGGCTCCAATTGGCACGAATCTTGGGCAGTCTCCAGCTATTTCAGCATATTTCATTTCATCGTTTGATCACCTCTTATATTTGGTTCGAGACCTCCAGGAAATTACGAGCGAGGCTATCCGATATTTCGAATTCAAGTTGGACTATTATGCCGGGAAGCCAGTTGGATTCCGTAATGGATATTTGCATATAGTTTGCATTGAAACTGCACAATGACTACCTTTGCCATAGTAGCCCGCAACTTCCCCATTGCACCTGGTTAATAGCACCGCTGGTGCGGGAGCGTACGTGCAAATGTTGTTGAATGTCGCTGCTATATAACAACATCTCGAACTCAAAATGAAGCTGAATACTTAAGGTGTTGGAGCTCCTTTTCTCACTCTCTTTCATTACTATTCCTGTCACAATAATGTCTAAATAGTGGCTTGGGAGGATGCACCTAAATGTTAAACTTCGTAAGTTTCCCTCAATTCGTTATGGATGGTCATCTCACACACGTTTCTCATCGTTCAGATGCATCTAGTTGCAGCTTGGTAGATATGCATCTCCGAAGACCTAAACAGTGGTGTAGCCAGGATTTGGTTCAGGGGCGAACATTCTGGCTACACCAGGGCCTCCGGGACTCTCCTCAGCTCTCAAGGGGTTGCGTTAACCATCAGGGGCCCTCTCAAGCTACTAAGGGCCCTTCCCAGTAATCGACAGCTTTGTTGGTTTCAAGTACATTCTATGCTCTAAGGTTGGTCCTTAGTATTCCTCGCCAAGAGCATAGTCAGGACTTTCTTAAGGGGTTAACCAGCCAAACATTTGACGAAATAAAGAAACTTTTAGCGCTCTTTAACACTTTTAGTGACAAATCTCAAAATTTATACTTCGATCTAGTGCATTTTGGTTCCTAAGGGGGCCGGACCCCTGTTCCCCCTTGGCTGCTCCTCTGCTCCTCACAGTAACCGCCAGCCAACAGGGAAACTCTTTTTGGCTCTCAGGGGACCTCGTTCATCCATTAGGGGTCGCTGTTAACCTCAGGAAAATCTCAGTTCAGTCTTCTCTGATTCTCGGAGGCCCTCGGGGCCCTCTCCTGCTTTTATGGGCCATCACAGTCCTCAATAGCTCCGTCCTGCCTAGCTCTCATCTCGTGAGCAGTTCAGCTCTTAGATGGACCCTCACTAGTCCTCGTCAGCTCTTAGGGTTCCTGTTTATCCCTCAGGGACCTCTTCAAACCCGAAAAGCATCCCTGCCATATCTGACCCTCAGGGACCCTGTTTATTCTTCAGTGCCCTCAGTGCCCTGTTTATTCGTCAGCTGTTAGGGGCCCATTTCAGCCGAGCTTGCTCCTTCCAACTGGTATAGACATTCCAGCTCTCGGGCGGGCACTCTTTTCTTCACGCCTCTTGCCAGCCATTAGAGTGGACGTCTTCAACTTTCAAGGGTCCTTTGTACACAAACTGCTAGATGTGCTTTCATTATTAATCGGTCATATATCTGTCTCTATGCCTTGAGGGGCCCTTGCAGTATCGTGAAGGCGGTCGCCTGGAGGGCCGCATCGTATTCGGCAGGGGGCAGTTGGTCCCTTCACACCTTGGGTACACCACTGATTTGTAACAGGTTGGGCCTTCCGATCACGCAAGGTGTCCCTGTGCGGCTTCGGCCACCTCTGTCAGCCCAGGGGCCCTTGATGCCGGCTCTGAGTCTTCTCCGAAAGTCCTAGGTCTTCCAGAGGCTATGGGTCCCCTTAGTCGATGCATGAGCCCTCCTTTGTGATCCAAGGTCTCCTCTGTCGGGCCGGATGCCTTCTTTGAACAGCTTGGGTCCCTCCATCAGGTCAGGGGCCCTTATATGGCTTGGACCCCATCCGCCGGCCTAAGGACCCTTTGTGGCGACCCGAGGTCCTCTCCGGCAGCTAGGCCCCTCCGTCGTCCCAGGGCCTTTGACGACCCAGGGCCGTTCCCGGCGGAAAAAAAGTTTGGGCCCTCTCCATCAGGTCAGAGACCCTTTCGTCAGCTTGGGCCTCGCCGTCAGCTCAGAGGCCCTTCATATTGGCTCGGGACCTCTCCGTCAGTCCGGGGCCCTTCCAACGATTCGGGGCCCTCTCCATCGACCTCGAAGTCCTTCACGTTGGCCCAGTCCAGGGCCCTCAATATCTTCCCGAGGGCACTCTCCGTTGACTCGAAGCCCTCTTCATCGGTCCGGGACCCTTTCGTCAGCCCGGGGCCCCTTTCGTCGGTACAGGGGCCTTCACGTCGACCCAGGGGGTTATTGCGGCCCCCTGCACCGACGCCTTTAGCTGGCGCTTTCGGCCCTCGGCCCTCCCCTCCCCCTCTTGACTACCCCACTGGACCTGAATGACATGTAGCCTCACAAATATCCGAGATTCTTCAAATTCCGGTGAATCATTTGCGACCTGAATGGCAATATGATGCGCGTATATGCATCTCGGCCTTCCACATGACTTGTACTGTTCGTGTTCTCCGTGTTGACAAGTGGTGGCGGCCGACGTTATCGATCCATGTTCGCAGATAAGCACCCAGCCGCAATGCAGCATGGAAACTCGGACATCCAGTGTAGCGTTTCGTTGTTACAAAGGACAAGCATGGTGCTCCTGCTGATGGTGATGAGGTAGTTGGAGGGTGATCTTCAACCGTCTGCCAGAGTGTCACGAGAATGTGTGATGAATTGGGAGGACTTGTGAGGACTGGGTAGAAAATGTTGTATTTTGGACGGTGAACGTTCCGGCTGAGGCTGAAGAGAGTTGACAATGGGCTAGCAATGCTGGACATGGTTGACCAATGACTGTTGATCTTCACTCTGGGTGGGATGACTGGGTGAATGTCAGTGACCGATTGTGATCCGTTGGAGATTGAGACTGAGATGTGCTGATTGGTGGGACTCGGTCGTGTTTGGTCTGTGGCATGGGTGTGTGTTGAGCGAGAGCAGGGGAGGGGCGATCGAGAAGTGTTTCTTGTTGTGTTGGCTGTTGCCTGTTGAGCTGGTCCCGAATACATGTTCATGTCTGTCGGCAAGCTTTACGAAATGGAAGATTAATTATTGAACTACTATGAATTATACGGAGTAATTAAGTACGCATGAATTAGATCTTCGAAGCCTTCCGCAATCTTGGCAACAATAAATCGCTTCGGGGTAGCCTATGCAACCATAATAAATGGACACACCATCTCTGTCGACTTGCCACAGATCCATGGTCACCTCGTCACTTCAGCCTTAACACTTGGACCGTGGAAAGCCTCTGGAGACCCCCCCCTGAAGTCATTTCCGAGATAGCGACCGAATGGGTGGACTAAGAAACACAAACCTTTCCATGCCTTCTTATGCATCTGTTTTGCATATCTGGTACATATTTTGGGTGCCGATCATCAAAGGCCATTGAACTGCGACGGGTCGAAGTGAGCAGTGTTCCAAAATATTCAAAGTGCAGTAATTCGGAGCAGTTGCAACACATACGCACCAAACTCAGATCATGTTGTTCTATCAGCAGTGGCGTATCCAAGGGGGGGGCGAATACCCCCTCCTTTTGAGAGGTGATGGGCCCCAAGAATCGCGCCGGGGTTCGGAAAAACCGAGGCCCAAAAAATTGCGGCTGGGGCCCAGCATTTCCCGTGCAGGCCCCAACAAATTCGCCGCATGGTTCCATGTCAGTACAGCGGAGCCCCAAAAACTCGCACCGGGGTCCCGAAAATGACGTCAGGGCCCCACACAACATGGTTTGGGCACACAATTTGCATCTTGGCTCCAACAAATTCGCATCGGGGCCACAGCAAATTTCATTCGAGATCCAGCCAAGTACTGCGAGGCCCCGAAAAAAATCGTACCGGGTCCGAAAATCGTGGCTGGGCTCAAAACATCTCGTCAAGGGTCCCTAAAAATAACAGCAGGCTCCCAAAAGGCGCGCCACGATCCCACAAATCCGGCAATGCTACTTGTAGCAGCCTTGCCGGTCCTGATACTTGAAGAAAAAGGTTACTAAACACTTGGTATGTGGAGTGGTAAACGCCACCATCCTCTGCGGACCAGGACCGCAGAGCACACCGTCCACTGTGGCGGACCAGGTGGTGAGCATTCTAGGGGTAAAGTGGCCGCTTCCCAGCCGAGAAGTGTTGGGCTCGAGTCCTACATGTGGCTACTCTTGGCCGGTGACCAATCGACGTGACAGATGGGCGGCGTTATGTGACTCAAAATAGTCGGATGTAGCAGATGCTAGCAGATGTAGCAGATGTAGCAGATGTAGCAAAATAGTCAGATGGTAGCAACACCAATAACCACCACCATCACTACTGTGGCGGACCGTCCATCGTGCCGTGTAACACTGGCCGTATAACACTGGCCGGACCGTCCATAGCCGTGCAACACATCGTCCATTGTGGCGGACCAGGGCCGTGGATCATATCGTCCATTGTGGCGGGCCAGGGCCGTGTAACACATCGTCCATTGTGGGGGATCAGGGCCGTGTAACACATCGTCCATTGTGGCGGACCAGGGCCGTGTAACACATCGTCCATTGTGAGGGATCAGGGCCGTGTAACACATGGTCCATTGTGACGGACCAGGACCGTGGATCATATCGTCCATTGTGGCGGACCAGGGCCGTGTAACACATCGTCCATTGTGGCGGACCAGGACCGTGAAACATATCGTCCATTGTGGGGGATCAGGGCCGTGTAACACATGGTCCATTGTGACGGACCAGGACCGTGTAACACATGGTCCATTGTGACGGACCAGGACCGTGTAACACATGGTCCATTGTGACGGACCAGGACCGTGGAGCACACGCCGTCCGGCCCGCGGAGCGCACTGCAGGGCTAGGAAAAATGTCGGATCCGCCATATTCCGAAAACATGTCATGTGTCGCACCCGCCATAGCTGTTCCCACGTGCGAGTAGCGGATTTTCTTGCCTTTCGATGGTTGTTCTGGCTGTTTCTGGAGCAGCTCCAGGCACCGAATTGAAACTTGGCAAGCACGCAAAAACTTGAAAACTTGCCGCTGAAAACCTGCTGGCCGGATAATTTGAACCGATATCATGTGACGTTCCGAAGGCAAGGAATATCAGCAGGTTATGCCTCCCGCCGAACGCCATCTTAGACCTATCTCCAACCATTTAGTGGTCGTTGCCTAATACAGATAAGAACGAATGTTGCATGTGCAAATAACTACATAATAATGCAATAGTGACACGACATTATGGCGTGCGATAAGGTCACGTGAAAAGGCTCGATAGTTCGAGGTTGTTTACATTTCGAATGTGTAGTTTCTCGAAATGAAACATGCAAAACAAGCTAATAAACTTCATAGATTTGTGTCATCTACACGTGCACCAAATTTCAAGTCTATATCTGTTCCCGCAGATGCCACACATCGAGAAGTGCAGCCCCGATGACTGCACGGGCCGGTCGGGCGGTGCAGCAGACCCCGTGCTGTTTCACTCGACCTGAAGGGTTAGCGGGAAGAGACACAAGCAATGCACCGAAATTATTGGGTTTATGATTCGAGACACACAATGCTGTTAGCCGCTTCTCTCTATTTGATCCTGAACACAAGTTAGTGGTGAATCAAAGTGGGGTATAAAATGCTGGCTCACTGCACGGACAATTGGAGTTCAGGGCGCCTGAAGTGCGGTATTGTGGTCCTGCAGGGCCCGAGTGCACACGTAAAATTAATTCCAGTGTAAGAATATGACACTAACGATAGCTACTAATTATATATATTTCAAGCAGTCTCTGAATTCCTCCAAATATACGACTCGCACACAACTCCAACCATGCACTGTAAAATGACGCGTAGTATACTTTTCAGTTCAATGTTTTGTACTGAACACTGACAATAATCGCACAAAAACACTCGCTGAGCTGCCTTGATATGATATGCATTGCAGTAATTTGGTATTCAAGAGCACACCTTCCTTTCGGCTGGTGCGGAATAATACGATACTGCTCCAGCACATCCTAAAGCAAAGCAGTACGCGGACAGCACATTGCCAGGTGCTGCCGCAGCACCGTCCCCTCTAATGAAGTGGCGATGCCAGGTGCTGCCTCAGCACCGTCCCCTCTAATGAAGTGGCGATGCCAGGTACCATGTATATATACATATATATATATATATATATATATATCTATATGTAGTATATATATATATATATATATATATATATATATATATATACATATATATATGCATATATATATATATATATATATATATATATATATATATATATATATATATATATATATATATATATATATATATATATATCTATATATATAAATATATATATGTATTTATATATATATATATATATATATATATATAGCTATATTTATATATATATATATATATATATATATATATATATATATATATATATATATATATATATATATATGTGATGTGATGATATATAGGTGATGTGAGTTCTAGGTTATCTCGGAGTGTACATAAATAACAAATCCCCTGTGGCCTCTAGCATGCATAATGCGGAAGTTGGTTTTCAAGTGCGATTCTGACCCAACCGGAGGAACCTCCTCTAGATCATTGTCAGCATGATCGATATATAACTTCTTCTATGTTAAGTCTTGAAAACAATGGAGAAAGAAAACAAACTGCACTGACTTCATCGTTTCCAGGAAATGAAGTCGAAATCCGCATAATGACACAATATGAGCTCTGCTGAACTAGTTATCGTCAAAATGGAATTTTCATGTATCCTTCGTGTTCTGCATGATTTGGTATTCCTAACGTGTTCTGCATTTCATTCTAACTTACGTAAATCAAAAGATAGAGGGGGCTTTCAGAACCCCCACCGCTCGACCTGGCGAAGGTAGGTTTTCCGGCTGTTCGTGCGAGGGTTAATGGGGAGCGTGTTCATGATAGAGGTGGGACCCACATTGCTGGGCCTAGAGACACCTTCATATAAACTGGCTGGAAATGGAACATGAATATCAGTGGAGAACATGAGTCTGAACTTTCATGGAAGAGGATGGCCTTCTAACAAGCTATTCAGCTGTGCCCAACACGAAGGATCTTGCAAATTGATCATCTTGTTTTGCTTGACCGGGTCTCCCGTACAGAAGATGGAGGGAGCCGTCAGAGGACCTTTCCATCCACCAAGGCCCATCTGGTGCCCTCAGAGGCCAGCAAGCAAGCCAGCATATAGCGACGTAGACAGACATTGGTGCCATGGTGGAGCAATGTCTAGAATTTCTAGAATGTCTACAAGCAATGCATTGCTTCTAGCCATATACGACCATCAGGCTAGCGCCTGTCACTCTCTGCAGATCATGGGACGCCCTGACCAGCCCTCAGAGAGCCCTGTCCAATCCTCGAGAATCTCCCTGCATTTAGGCAGACCTTTCTATCACTCAGTGGCTCTCTTCACCACTCCCCTCCACATCGCCCCCCCTGGTTTTTAAGGGCCATTCCTAGTTCTTGACAGCATTTCTGGCTCTGTAGCGAGGCACGGCGAACACACAGTGGCTACTATCAGCACGGCGAACACACAGTGGCTACTATCAGCACGGCGAACACACAGCGGCTACTATCAGCACGGTGAACACACAGCGGCTACTATCAGCACGGCGAACACACAGTGGCTACTATCAGCACGGCGAACACACAGCGGCTACTATCAGCACGGGACATTATGACGTCAGCACTCCATTCACCGCATGCAATTTCCCAGACCTAATATATTCCCCACTCACCAGTTTCCAGCCCGAACCACCGCTAACCGAAACAGCACGTGCCAAAAAAGGCTGAGGCATGTGTACTGCTTGTCTGCGGCTATTCTCATTTTCTGGCGGCGTTTCAACTGTGTCTGAGGAGCGGCGGTGCGGCCAATTCCGCGTGTGACAGGCTCGCAGCCGGCTGGGGACCATCTCGAGTGGCACAGACGTTCTCTGGCCACCCCCGAGTCGAGGGATAAAAAGCTGCCCACCCGTCCCCACATGTGGGCAACAAACTGAGCCGTCGGGTAGGAAATATTGAAGCGGAAACCCATCAGCAGGTGGGATACATTTTGTCGTTAGGTTAATATTTTTAATCACAAGCTTCTACGAAGACCATACAACTCGCCTATGACACTGGTGCAATGAAGAAAAAAAACATCACAAACCTCTGATAAAAGCCGGATGCA
The DNA here is from genome assembly GCA_034440615.1 of Ashinkailepas kermadecensis. Taxonomy (NCBI): domain Eukaryota; kingdom Metazoa; phylum Arthropoda; class Thecostraca; family Neolepadidae; genus Ashinkailepas; species Ashinkailepas kermadecensis. The sequence goes on from JAOTOM010005054.1 coordinate 459,064, forward strand.
AGGTGCCCATGGCACATTTTTTTAGTTTAGAGGACAGCTTTCGTAACTTGCCTACATCTTCTCTGTGCATCACTAATAACGTCCACGTGACCCCCTCAGTCTGCCACAACTTAGCATATTTTAGCTATCGGTAGCAGGTGTTCTCACACATTTATTGGCTGATAATTGAAAAGCCGCCCAATGTAAAAACACAAACGAAACGGGTTTGTAACATGATTATGTTTGTCAAAATGCCTTGAGCTTTGACGAGCGCAAGTATCTACAACTTGTTTCGTTTTTGTTTTTACTTGTTGAATATGTATTTTCGATATTCAATAAGACTCGAAGAAATAATCACCATAGCAAACGAGTCAGATTCGGCGGATGAGCGGCGCAAACTGAAGAGTACTTTGAGTGAAGGAGTTGCAATGACGTTAGACAACAGGACATAATCAAATATATATGGGAAGATATTGGGTGTCATACCTAACGCAGCCAAACTTCCTTCGAGGCAAATCGGTCAGTGTGATTTATCAGCACAGAACTAGCCAGATATATGCCACAGGGGCATACTTCACACACACCCATGGACAGAATATTCGCATGATGCAGCATGGAAGCATGGCACATACGGGCAGTACGTAGGTACACACCTAGGCATCAAGATGTGCAGGCGCCTACCTTCCTGCCTGCCCACCTCCAAGTGCGGCATGACCGACATAGACTCTTTTGGACATTATGACAAGGTTGCGATCAAATTTATTCACAAGGTAGGACCAAATTTACGAATGGCAGGCATAAAGCAAAACGTAATATGTATAACATGAAACATAACGCAACAGCATAACATAACCTATCTTGACTTAAGCTTGCCAGCATACCAGCGACATATTCTGAGGTCATTTCCAAAATATACCATTTGAATCTTTATGGAATCCTGGAGCAAATGCAAAGACAATTACAATCAACGATCAATTTGCCACCAGGTGTCAAGGTGGAAACACGTCGGTGTGGAGCTCCTACTTACCAGATAAGTCGTTGCAGAACCGGGCAGTATACTAGGCTAAACTGTGGATAGGTATTTAGTAATTACTTCTGTGCATATATTTACATAGCTTTTATCTCATAAGTTTCTTTTTTAATGAGCAGATTAGTCTATTTCCACCTAGCGAAGCTGCCTAGCGCCATTTTGTCTTTAAGTTTTTGGGCTGTCTTTGTCTAGTGTATCAGTGTTTTCAGCTATTTATTTCATTTTTGACAGTTGCTTAGCGAGTGATATCTTCTTTCTTTAAAACCACAGTTAACTTTCTGCACAGCGATTACCTTGTAAGTGCTGCATAGTTAGGAACTAGCATACACCTAAGCTTTGTCAGTTATTGTGCTCTGCTCTGTTATTTTGTAAATCATTTTGCAACAAGTTACTTTTCAATCTAAATCTAGGAATAAGCTGCAGCCTTTAGGATGGTTAATACCAGGATGCAGGCACTAGAGGAGGAGGTTGGGCCCCTTAAGGCAGAGCTTTCCAAACTCAAAGCTTCCCTTGCTGCACCGGGCAGGCCAGAAAAGGCAACACGTAGGGGTCAGCCTGTAGCAGGGGCATCCTATGCCCAGGTGGTCACAGGCCACCAGGTAACTGAAGCTTCCCCTGCTGTGGAGGTGGCAGGGATGTCTGAAGAGAGAAGTGTTCCTAGTGAACAGAAGATTTCTAGTTGTAGCTCACAGGAGGGGCAGTGGTATAAAGTTAGGGGGTGGAGGATTTGGAGGCGTGAACCTAAGCAAGGGGGCAGTGAGTGGCAGGTGGTAGGTGGTAGGAGTGGGAGGCAACCTAGTCAAGCAGTTCAACAGGCAGGTGTAGTAACAGCAAATAGGTTCCAGGCATTGGAGGACTGCCCCCAGGATAGCAGCAAGGAGAAAGTGCTAGTCGTAGGAGACTCTCGTGTGCGGCATTTAGATATGGTATTCTGTAAAGGTCGTAGAGGCAGGAGGTGCATCACCAGGCCTGGTGCCAAGGTCAAAGACCTGGTCCCAGTGGTGGCACAGGCCACCAGTGAGAACCAGTTTAGTGCAGTTGGAGTGCAGGTAGGAGTGAATAACATAGGTCCTGCTTGGAGTGAGGAGCTGCTGCAGGACTACAGGGCCCTTCTGGCCACACTGAAACAAAGCAATAGCAGAGTTATTGTGATAGTTATTCTGCCTAGGGCTGGAGTCTCCCCTGAGTGGAGCTCTAGGGCACTGGCAGCCAATGCCAGGGTAGGTAGGCTCTGCAATGAGTTAGGTTTGACCTTTGTTGACAAGTGGTGCAAGTTTTATGGCTCATGAGACCTCTATTAGCGGGATGGCCTGCACTTCTCCGAGAAGGGGGTGCAAGTGTTAAGCAAAGTATATGAACATGTCCTTCAGGGAAACTAGATAATGGGGTGGGGAGGGAAGAAGTGACATTGCCATCTCAGGGATATGCCAATAGTGACAGCATAGGCAATAGAACCTCACAGTCAGCAAATGGGGTTAGCAGTAGATCAAGGGGGCAGAGTGGTAGCTCATCCAAAGATGATAGAGCTACTCAACATGAAAAAGCCAAAGAGGGTTATGGAACTTGTGTTAAGTGTATGATGCTTAACACGCGCACTGGAGGGTGGGCGAAATCCGCCCACCCTCCGGTTTTTCGTACATAACTGCAGATTTTACCGGTCGATATATGCAATTATCTGCGTACCTGCTTAGAAATGACCGGCACGTCGCTTAAAGCACGAAAAATGGAAATCGGCCGAAACATTTCAAGCTAGGGACCGCTAGATTCAACAAAAAATTCAGCGCCAGACCACAAAAATCGGCGCTGGTGCGCTTCCCGTGTATTTGCAAACGGGAAGTGTTCTTGGCAACACTAGCGACTTGTTTGATGTATATTGATATGCTATATAGTTTCAAAGTCATGTTAGGTCACCAAGGTCAAGTCAGGTCAAGTTCATGACAGGTTAATGGAACCAAACTTGATCAACTGGAATGTTGTCACAAATGCACTACTGTTTGTCATTTGTACTGTTTTTTTTCATTGCGTTTCCATACTTTATTCATGTACTTCACACCTTTCTTCGCGAAGCCGATTGCGCTGAGCTGCCCGACGGAGCAGTCGGGCGGGCGGCCCGGTTCCGGTAACTGGAACAGGTAACTGACCTGATAAAGTTCTGCTATATAGGTGACCTGGGGTCAAATGTCGGGTCTAGCATCTGTATTGCATCATTAGTAATGTCCAAAACATCATTGATGCCCATTTTGTAGCATTTAAACACAATCACAGCGATCCATAACAATGACAAGCCAAGCCACGCAAAACAATTTAAAAAAAACAAACAAATGTGACCTCATTTGACAGTGAAGATATTGACCTAAGGTCATGAAATTTGCAGACAATATAGTTCCCTACCCATCCATCCTGCGAATTTCGTTCCTCCAGCTTTAATAGGAGCCGAGATCTTAAGGGGGAGGGGGTGGAATCCCCCCCCCCCCCTCCAGTGCGCGTAATTTTCAGAGGCCCTCCAGGGCGAGTGTTAATACTCAGAGCATTCGATCCAAATTTGATGAGTTCAAGTGTTATGCTGCTGAGGAGAAACCAGATTTGGTTTGCATTACTGAGGCATGGGTCAGTGAGGGATATTTTGGGGATAACTTGCAGGACTATGAGATCCAGGGATACAATATGTTTTCATGCAATAGGGGTCCAGCAGTGAAAGGGGGTGTTGTAATGCTCTATGTGAATAACTTATACAGTTCTCAAAAAATGGCAGATGGGGTAAAAAATGTGTCTGTGGAGTCCATTTGGCTTGATGTTGCTGTGGGAAAAGGCAACAGCAATAAACTGAGGATAGGAGCTTTGTATCGATCAGGAACCTTGCCACATTCTCAGCAACTGGAGCTCGATAAGGTGATTTGTGAGGAAATCAGTAGAAACTTTCAGAGGATATGCCTTATTCTTGGTGACTTTAATATAAAAGGATATGAAAATGTTGGTGCTGGCTCCCCATCATGTAAACTGTCTAGGAAATGCCTTGAAGAGGACTTGTTCTTACACCAGTTTGTAACGGAACCAACCAGCAGGGCTCGTTCTTGGACCTTGTCTTCTCGGATTTAAGTGATTTAGTTCAAGACTTGACTGTAGGAGAAACTCTGGGAATTAGTGACATAACATAGTGAGATTCAAGGCACAGGTAGCAGAGACAATCAAGGATAATTTGGCAAATATTCCAAATTTTAACAGGGCAGACTTTGGCTGCATGAGAGAGGCTTTAAGTGCCATAAAATGGGAAAACGAATTCTTTGATTTAAATGCCTGTGAAATGTGGGAAAAGTTCAAATCTTACTTGAGGGAAATTCAGATTAGACATGTCCCCAAAAGCAAAGGCCCAAAAGAAGGGTAGGAGAGCCAGCATGGCTTACACCAGATTTGATGAAAGCAATTAAGGCTGAGAAAGATGCAATTAGAGTATTTAAGGAGGCTTCAAATATCGTAAATCTAAGGTCGTATCAAAAATCTAGAGATGCTGTGAAGCAGAAAATCAGAGCAGCAAAGCGAGCAAAAGAATTGGATTTGGCTAGGAACTGTAATGGGGACAGTAAAAAGTTCTTTAGTTTCTACAAGCTAAGTAAAGTTTCAAGCACAATTGGTCCACTGGAAGTAAATGGGACTATATTGAGTGAGGATGGTGAGATGGTTGAGGAGCTGAGCAAGCAGTTTAAATCAGTGTTTACAGTGGAGGATGTGACTAATCTGCCATGCGTGAACCACAGTTCAGTGACAGGTGATCAGATACACGATGTTGATTTCATTGATAGTGATATTGTTTTCAATTATATCAGAAAAATAAAGCCAAACAAGGTAGCAGGACCTGATGGAATTTATGCTAGGGTATTGCGGGAAGCTGAAAAGGAAGTGGCAATTCGACTTAGATAATATTTTGTTGATCAGTTTCACAAAATGAAATTCCAACAGATTGGAAAAGGGCAAATGAAATTCCTATTTGCAAGAAAGGAGAAAGAGGGAAAGTTGAAAACTATAGGCCAGTAAGCCTCACATCCCTAGTCTGCAAGGTACTCGAGTCAATTATCAAGGATAGAATAGTTAGTTTTCTGGAAGGAAACAGATTGATTCAAGATACCAAACATGGGTTTAGAAAAGGGCGATCGTGTCTCACAAATCTCTTGGACTTTTTAAATTTTGCTACAAAACAATTTGATCAGGGAAATCAGGTTGATGTAGCATATCTTGACTTTAGTAAGGCCTTTGACAAGGTACCCCATAAGCGGTTAATGATGCAGCTGCAGGTCCATGGCATTGCAGGTAGCATCCTAAAATGGATAGAGTTGTGGCTTTCAGACAGACAGCAGAGAGTGATGCTAAATGGTACAAAGTCATCATGGCAAAATAGTCTTAGTGGAGCCCCCAGGGGTCGGTACTGGAGCCACTTTTGTTCATTATATATGTGAATAGCATTGAACGTGGCCTAAGCAGTAAGGATTTGAAATTTGCGGATGATTTGAAGATCTTTAGGGCAATAACAGAGCAGAATGAGCAGGCTTTGCTGCAGAAAGACTTAGACGAGCTAGTGAAGTGGTCCGAAAAATGGCAAATGAAGTTTAATTTTGATAAGTACAAAGTCATGCATGTAGGTAGGCAGCATATGAAGGCTCCATACTTGATGGGTGGCCAAGTACTATCTGTGACTCAACAGGAGAAAGACTTAGGTGTTATTTTGAACACAACATTGAGGGCATCAGAACAGACCAAAGAAGCCAGGAAGAAGGCACTAAGAATGCTTGGGGCAATACAGAGGAATGTGTCATACAAAAGTGAGGAGGTCATCAGGAAGCTTTACTGTGCATATGTCAGGCCACATTTGGAATACTGTGTCCAAGCTTGGTCCCCTATTTATGAGAAAGATTGTTGGCTTTTAGAGAGAGTACAAAAGAGGGCAACAATAATGGTTAATGGCATAGGCAACCTCGCATATGAGGAAAGATTGAAGAAATTGAATATGTTTTTACTTAGATATAGAAGGCTGAGAGGAGATCTCATCGAGGTTTTTAAATGTGTTCGTGGTCAGAAACAGAGATATCTCAGGGAAATGTTTGAATTTAACAGAAATGATGCAATTAGAGGTCACAAATTCAAAATTAAAGTTAATCACAGCAGGACAAGGTTAAGACAGTCTTTCTTCACCAACAGGGTAGTAGAACACTGGAACCAGCTGCCAGGAACCATTGTCAGTAGCAACACACTGAACATCTTTAAAAACGGCATAGACAATCATTATAAGAATAGAGGGCTTGTTTTTCTGTATTCCAGGGAGGGTTGATCGACAGGGAGGAGTTTGGAGTTCGGAGGAGTTTGCAATTGTTGAGTGTGTTATGCAATAGCAAGTGAATCTCTTATTAAGTCTAAACGCTTTATAACTTTATATAGGGTGTACCTAGCAGTGGATTCAGCACCTTCCTTCGGGATGTGATACTGATGAGGTTGTCTATGGTAGCACAATGGGTATGATGGGAGGAGTTTGTAATTGTGGAGTGTATGATGCAATAGCAAGCGAGTCTTATTAGGTCTAAACGCTTTATAACTTTATATAGGGTGTACCTAGCAGTGGATTCAGCACCTTCCTTCGGGATGTAATACTGATGAGATTGTCTATGGTAGCACGATGGGTATGATGGGAGGAGCTTGTAATTGTTGAGGGTGTTATGCAATAGCAAGTGAATGGTGCTAGATAGGCTGGGATATATAGCTTCCTAGGAACTTGGGATAAGGGATTGATTGGGGTGAGAGTAGGTACATTTCTAGTACCTTTTCTAGATAGGCTTAACCCAGATGGGCCCCTGTGGCTCTTATTAAGCCTTAATACTTTATGACTTTATGTTCTCTAGCTGGTACATTTTGAATTCAAGTGGATAAGTTTTGGAATGAGTATACTAAATTGTATCGTGCCCGTACATTTGTGGTGTTTTTCAGATGTCATCACAGCCGATATCGGTATCAGGGAGGTTATTATCCTGCATCTTCGGGAGAAGCAAGCGTCCCCCCCCCCCCCACCAAAGAGTGAATTGTTCCCACCAGCAGGGTGAGATTGAAGGCAGCTTAACAGTGGTTTTGTGAAATACGTGATGTCCTCCATATTTTACTGGACAAAATGGACAGAGCATTCCCACTGAGAAGCATAGCACGAAGTATATTTCATATCCTCTGGAAATGAGCTCCTTTCAAATAAGGTCAAGTACTGTAAAACCATTTACTTATGTTCAAGACCTTGAAATAGTTTGTAAGCAAAGCAAACTTGTTGCAATATCAATAATTTTGTGAACATGTCGGTGTTACTTCATTTACAATGTCATTTAATTTGTTTATGTCTCTCTAATGTGTCTTCTTCTCCTGTTTGCTTATTGTCCAATGTCTTGTTGGTGGGTTATGTGATGTGCAACGCCACATTTGGAATGGAAAGGATCCTGTATTTGTCGTTTTTAGTTGGGAACGTGATGCTCCCCCCCCCCCTAATTACTTAATATGTTTGGTTTGTGCTGCTGCTATTTATCGTGATGGAACACATATTGCAGTGCAGCTAAGGGCTGGAGCACTGCACTGTGGATTGAAGTATGCTGCAAATGGAAATTAAGGCGTATTTGCATTACAAATGTTTCAATCTGGTTTGCTTATCAAATTGGAGCAAGCTTAGAAAAGTGGAGTGTAGTAGACAAGTTGCTTGCTTTACCTCCAGCTATGTTGGCCATGAGAACTGAGGGCAAGGGAATCCAGGAATTTTCATGGAGAGGCGAGCAACTGATCAGAGGATCGCCTTCGGAAGAAAAATTCGTTCAGCGTAGGATGCACTCGACCTTACTTTTGGTCTCAAAAGTATGGTCGTAAGTATGTTTGCGGCCATATCCTTGGCCCCTCCGTCTGAAAATGGCGTCTTTGGCTGACAAGTTCGGGGGGGAGGATGTTCACTCGAGTCTTTCCGATGGGGCGACTTCCCCGGCCGGAGGGGAAGCCACCTTTGCACGCGGGAGTGGCAGATGTCCCCAGCGCCACTTGTATCCGCCCTTGACTGATGGCGGAAGTGGCACATGTCCCCAGCGCCCTTGTATCCGCCCTGACTGAGGGCGGGAGTGGCCATGTCCCCAGCGCCCCTTGTATCCGCCTGACTGAGGGCGGGGTGGCAGATGTCCCCAGCGCCCCTTGTATCCACCCCTGACTGAGGGCGGGAGTGGCAGATGTCCCAGCGCCCCTTGTATCCGCCCCTGACTGAGGGCGGGAGTGGCAGATGTCCCCAGCGCCCTTGTATCCACCACTGACTGAGGGCGGAGTAGCAGATGTCCCCAGCGCCCTTGTATCCGCCCTGACTGAGGGCGGGAGTGGCAGATGTCCCCAGCGCCCTTGTATCCCCCTGACTGAGGGCGGGAGTGGCGATGTCCCCAGCGCCCCTTGTATCCGCCCTGACTGAGGGCGGGGTGGCAGATGTCCAGGCCTTGTATCCGCCCTGACTGAGGGCGGGAGTGGCCATGTCCCCAGCGCCCCTTGTATCCGCCCCTGACTGAGGGCGGGGTGGCAGATGTCCCCAGCGCCCTTGTTCGCCCTGACTGAGGGCGGGAGTGGCACATGTCCCCAGCGCCCCTTGTATCCGCCCCTGACTGAGGGCGGGAGTGGCACATGTCCCCAGCGCCTCTTGTATCCGCCCCTGACTGAGGGCGGGAGTGGCAGATGTCCCCAGCGCCCCTTGTATCCGCCCCTGACTGAGGGCGGGAGTGGCACATGTCCCCAGCGCCCCTTGTATCCGCCCCTGACTGAGGGCGGGAGTGGCAGATGTCCCCAGCGCCCCTTGTATCCGCCCCTGACTGAGGGCGGGAGTGGCACATGTCCCCAGCGCCCCTTGTATCCGCCCCTGACTGAGGGCGGACGCCGGCTGGAACGACCACGGCGAGCTCCAGCTGGCAGGTGCAGAACGCCTGCCGCCATACTGCGGTGTCAGCTGGTCAGTTTGCGGAAGGTGAAGCAGTCGAGCGCCGAGCGCCGGCAATTAACACAACGCAAGTATTGGAATGCTTCAAAAAGCCAAGTACATCACTTTAGGCTTCATGCCCCGCAGATATTTATATCACTACGAAGGAGCGTCATTTGATCGCCGTGCATACTTGAAGCTTCTAACTCGTCAGCTGGTGGCAGCTGAATGAAGTCCGTCACCAGACGTACTGGTAGCTGCAACACTGTCGAATTGTGAAATCGATTTCAATCACGTGTGGACCACGGATATCTGTATTCCCATGGAATGGCGTCATTTAATCCAGTGTCAAGAATCAACTTGCCAGTCCAGTTCAATCAGTCCCGAATCGGCTTGTTACACGACCAATGGTGTGAGCGGTACCACTTCCACAAGACCATCGATCTGTTGGCCTAGCTGTTGACCTAGCTGTTGACCTAGCTGTTGACCGCGCCTCAAGCTCTGCTTAAGGGCGGCGGAACAGGGGGAGCAAGGGAGGCTGCTCCATTCCCAAATCCTTGAGGTGAAGGTATATCGTTGCATCCTCTAAAATTATGATTCTTCTGAGGGTTCCTCGAACATGTTCACTTTCCGCATTGCAAGACTGCTTCTGCCCAAGAATCCGTCTGCTCAGGAATGTCAGTTGGTGGTGTGTCCTTAGCGCTGGACAAGTCCCGGGAGTTGAGAGCCGGTGTGGAATAGAAGAGGCCTCTGGGAGTTGGAGAGACCCCTTGAAGCAAGAAGCCATTGGTTCCCCCAATGGCATCATGGGGTACCACTGGACTCGGCTTGGCCTATTCTGGGGACCATACTTCACAAGTGCACGAAGGGAACCTATGCACATTATTCACGTCCCATGCTCATATTCCATAACTAACAATGCAATAATTGCAATAATGTGAGTGGCACGCTCAGATCTGAGAGTCCTGTAGGTCAGCATCAATAAAGCTATGATGGAGCTCTTTGGGATCTTCCAGGGCCCTTCCGGGGGTCTATGAATTACCTAGGGCTAAAAAAGCGCCGTCCTAGCGATAGCGTCGGCGACCAGATGCTGGCTCACCAGGCTTCAGTGGCGACCGAAACCAGAATTCTGTTTCCATACGTCCGTGAAGATTTTAGCCACAAAGGACATATTCGTCGATATATCAGTAATTTGTATTTAGCAGCACTGATCTTTTTTCCAGATGAAAAGTATACTAGGACCGTACCGCGAATTCTACCAAATATCCCGTCCCTCTTGCTTACTATGTTTATACTAGAACCTCCCGTCGGCACAGGACGGCGCTTTCCCGACAACCACAATGCTAAACCAATGGCATACGGTGGTCGCCAAAAGCGCCGACGAGACGGAGACCAAATGGTTGCCGTGGTCGTCGCCTATAAATCTAGCTATAAACATGGAATTGGAAATCAAGCAAATCTTGGTGACCTGTTCAGTCGTTCGTTCGAAAATTGGTTTATGGGTAATTGTGCCCAACCGCGGTGGTGAATTAATGTCGTGTTTTTGTGAATTAATTGCTGAGCTGCCTTAATTCATATTGTCACTTCCGAGGTAGGTGCCTAGTTAGATATCCAGGCGTGAACTGTTTGTAAAAGATGAAAGCCAGCAAAAGGTTCAGAGAATGACAGGAGAAGGCTGCAAGCCGGAAAAAGAATAATAAGGGAAGCGTTTTGTGGCCACAAAGGATGTTCGTGCTCAGGAGCCGAGCAGAACATCCACAAGCACACCAAGAACAAACATGAGGATCATGAGCATATCAAATATTTATCAGGAGCCAGTTTGCTACTGCAGGTCGGATGTCCCAAACTCGTCAAACTGGATAAGAATAATGCAGAAAGGTATGTTGATGCTCCTGTGTAGGTTGGTACACTCGGTTTCGGTGGGATGTTCGGGGGTACCCTTAGCATGGCTGGCTCACTAGGAACGTAGGCTGTGACGCTGCACACCAAAAATTACTGGTAGGCTGCGCCGTTTCACAGTTATGAGTTGCATGACAGTCTACCAGCTTCGCCACCGGCCAGCGTCCGAGCCATAGGAATTCGCGTTTGTGGTCGTCACGCGACCATTTGCCCTGCAGCCATGCAGTGGTAAACACGGGTCTTCCCTGTTCCCGCCTTGCATTCCTCTGTCGGCGAAACAACATTGGCAGTTAAACGAGCAGGTTACTGGACTTCTGTCGATAAGCAACAATTGATGTGTAACGATGTTAAAGTTAACGCGAACATGCCAGCCTCTGGAATGTACTGTATGCGTCACCGCGATGGGGCCGCATGAAGCACCCACACACCTGTCACAACAAGAGCGTCAGGCATGCGGCCCACCCGATCTATCACAGATAAGGCCAAGTGCCGCTCGCATTGTTCGATTATTAGCCACCGCGATGAGATCACCTTACGAGGTTATAACTGATAAGAACCGGAGCTCGTGTCGGTGAGTTCGCATACCACAAGGCAACTGGCGCCACCAGTCGGGTACGTCCACGAGTCATCGCTGGTTGCCACGCGACCGAGCAGCCAGGCTGCCGTGCAAAACTGCAATCTCAGCGTGCGAGAAGTGCATTAGAACTGAACCCATGACCTGCGGCGAATCAACAGTCAGCAACGTCCAGCGAGGGCAATGGCCGCTGGCGTGTCGGGCCAATCACGGCCCGGTTCACTTGCGGGTTGGCGTGTTATGTAGAACCAGCCAATAGCAGTGCGGGTTGCATGCCGTCAATGTACTTACGTGGGCGGACTCGTGTGTATATATATGAGTGCAAATGAAAATAAACGGGGGAGCTCGAGACGGAGCTCGAGACTCAGCTCGAGACTCGACCTAGACTCGGACTACGAGGTAGAACCATCACGTCTTTGCGATTTCGGAGCGGACTGGCGTTCGCCTGTCGCGACTCAACGTAGTTGGCGGGCCGAGGAAGCATTCAGCCCGGGAAGTCACTCATCACGGAGTTTTAACGAGTGAGCTGTCCACCTACTGTTCTGGGGTATACAAAGCGGAAGCGATTGGTCTATCCCTAGATTTCCCACGGCCAGGGAAAAAACTACCCTATAACCGGTGCCGAGACCGCGGATGTAGGCCCCTGGACAGTCACCAAGCTGTCACATCTGGTGCTGGTGATCTTCGGGCATCACATCGGACGACCTGAGGTCAGCACATCCGACTACGAGTACATCTGTCTGCAGGAGGAGCAAATCAATCCGACTACCTCAACAACGCAGTAAGCCCGGAAAATCCTAAAATCCTCCAAACAATACCTGTGCCAAATTTTGACCACTGCATAGTATTGAAGTGTTCGCGTGTTCATTGTGTACTGCATGTATGAACTGTACGTGGATTAGGAAACTAATTAGTCGCACACCTCTCCGCAAAACCTGTGTGAATCGAAATTTTATTTTGAGAATTTAATTAAAGTAAAGGAACAATGACCGAGATTCCGCTGGATCGTATCTCTGAGAGTTTTAATCAAATCAGGATGGAATTAAGAGCTCAGGGCTTAAGCAACAACATTAAACAATATACAGGCGACAGCCATAATAAGTTAATGGACTGGTTAAAACAGCTGGAAAGAATTAGCTACAGTATAGATAATGAACAGATGAGAATCATTTGCTTAAAAACACTTGGTGGACCCGCAGCCGAATTTCTCCAACGTATGCTAGCGCTACAGGCAAATCTAACGTGGGCAGATATTAAACAATTAATGAAGGAACGCTATTCTGACCTTGCCGATCAGAAAAACGCTCAAGAAAACTTAAGAAGAACAAAACAATTCCGCGTTGAGTCGATTCAGAATTACTCTGAGAGAATCATTTCACTAGCCAAGGAAGCTTATACAGACATTGATAGCCCCGCTACCCAACAAATTTTGTTAGATGTGTTCAACAAAGGAGTACAAAGCCAACAGCTAGCAAAAATTATATAGACATACCTTTCAGACCCTTGAGGAGGCAATTCAATTCGCTGTGCATGAACAGCAACTGCTGAAAACATTTTTATTATGTCGGGGATCACAGAAAACGGATGAGGAACCCATGGAAGTTGACATGGTACAAAGTGGAAATGAACGGTTGGACAAAATCGAGAAACTGGTAGTATCCCTAGGAGAGACTGTATCAAAACTGGCAGCTCAAAAACTGGACCCCCCCGAAACCACAAACCCAGCCACAATCAGGACCACGTGTATTCACCCCGACCTATCCACCATACCCGCGACCACCCAGACCGTACGTTCCCCGACCCAACTATGGACCTCCAATGCCGCGCCCCTCTTTCGGCCCCGCGACGTGGAAACCTCGACCGCCAAACCCGCCTAATCCCTCGCATCAATGGACCCCGGACGGCCGACCCATTTGTCACCGATGCACCAAGGTAGGTCACGTGGGATGGCAGTGTCGTTCCTGCCCAACGTCTCCTAGAGAAACGGGAAACGGCCGAGCTCTGCTGTGAACGACCACCACGGTAGAGCTAGAGCTAATTGGAATCAGAAACCACAGAGTAAGGAAATAAAAAACATCCGTAGGAAGCGAAACCCGCAGAAACAGAACTTGAACCACAAAAATGTACAGCACATTCGTGTTAAACCCAACACTCCCATGTGCTGGATCAAAGTCGGAAGTCAAAAAGCTTATACGCTCGTTGATACGGGCGCCGATATTTCCTTAATCTCAAAGGAACTTTTTGATAAAATTACGGAAAAACAGACTCTCAGATTTTCAGAGGACCCAAAAGACCGCATCCCACTCATTTCAGCAAGCGGGCATCGTTTGAAAAACATTGGTGTAGGAACATTTAGAGTCGAGATGAGTAAATTCAGTAAACCATTCAGCTTTCAAATTGTAGCAGGACTGAAACAAAAATGCATGTTAGGAAACGATTTCTTAACGGAGTTCGGAGCAAAATTAGATTTCGAGAAAAAAGCCTTGTGTATCGAAGGTAGTATGATTCCGCTTCGCCCTCAGCAGCGCACGACTAGCGAAAAGGCGAGTTCGCTAGTCAGGATCAAAGGACGCACGTTTATCCCGGCCAATACGGTCGTGGAGTGTCTGGCAGCTGTGAATAGGACGCAACTGGTGAATCAAACGTGCTATGTGAGGTCACTGGATAACACACCAGAAATTTCCGAGGAGCCGGGCTTAATCATAGCCGAGATAGTGGCAAAACCAGACCGCCATAAGCGACTACCAGTAAGAATTATAAATACGTCTACCCGAGACTTCACAATGTATAACAATCAAGTGATCGCCTACGCTGAGAGAATAGATGACTCGGATCTGGAGTATCTTGTTGACGTGCCACAAGACCTTGACTTAGCCCCGACCACCTCACCCACTGACCCAGTTGAGCAAGCGCGACTGGCTCATCTGACCGACGCTGACAGGGACGATCTCGAACAGCTGTTACGAGCCAATGCTGACCTGTTTGCCGCGAGTGACGCCGACCTCGGTACAACTGACCTTGCTGAGATGGAGACAGAGACTGGTGACCACGCTCCCGTCCGTCAGCCGCCTTACAAAACGCCGTTTAGCCAACGAAAATATGTGGAGGAACAGATACGTATCATGCTAAAAGCTGGTATAATAGAGGAATCCGACAGTCCGTGGGCTGCACCCATCGTAATAGTTCGCAAAAAGACCAATCGAACAGGTTTGCTGTCGATTATCGGAGATTAAACAATATCACGAAGAAAAACAGCTATCCCCTTCCACTAATAGAAGATATTCTCGCGTCTCTAGGCGGAGCAAACTTCTTCTCGTCACTGGATCTAAAGTCAGGATATTGGCAAATCCCAATGGCAAAAGATAGCATACCTAAGACAGCCTTTATCTGCTTCATGGGTTTGTGGAACTTCAGAAAAATGCCCTTTGGAATCTGCAACGCTCCGAGCCTCTTTGCTCAAGTGATGTCCAAAGTCCTATCTGGAATACAGAATCAATTCGCAACAGCATACATCGACGACATAATAATATATTCAAAAACATTCAAAGAACATCTAGCTCATTTGGAGGAAGTTTTTCGACGCCTGCGAAAAGCACAGCTAAAGTTGAAACTATCAAAATGTGAGTTTCTAAAAAAGGAAGTACAATATCTAGGACACGTAGTATCAGCCTCTGGCATCAAGCCAAACCCGGAGAAGGTAGAAGCTATACAGTACATGGCAGCTCCGACTACTGTGAAAGGAGTCCGATCATTTATCGGCATGTGTTCTTACTATCGACGTTTCATCCCTAAATTTAGCCAGATTGCCACACCACTGATTGACTTAACGAGGAAACATGCAACCTTCAATTGGACCAATGATTGCGAAAACGCTTTCACAACATTAAAACACAAACTGGCTTCTGCACCAGTACTGGCTTATCCAGATGTCACAAAAGACTATAAGTTGTATACCGACGCCTCACTGAGAGCGGTAGGAGCAGTTTTAGTACAGGAACACAATGGAGAAGAGAAAGTGATCCAATATTTGTCTAAACAACTTAACGAAACACAACAAAAATGGCCGATTGTGCAGCTCGAGACATATGCCGTCATTTACGCAGTCTCAAAATTACGTCAATACTTACTGGGATCAAAATTCACCATCCTGACTGATCACAGACCACTTACATTTTTAAATCTTTCAGAGATGAAAAACCCAATGATACAGAGATGGGCTATCATGCTTTCCGAGCACAACTGTGAAATAGTATACATTAAAGGCTCAAAGAATGTTGTTGCAGATCATCTCAGCCGTATAAGTGAAACCAATCAGGAAATAAATGTAATCGATTCCGACCACGTTCCCATAGGGGATTTCAAGGGAACCGAATTCAGTAACTGGTCAGCAGACAATGACGTCGACATGCCGACACGGGCCCCAGACATAACTGGCACAAGGCCAGACCCGCCGGTCGAGACAGGCCGACGAGAAGCTGAATCATCACCCACCCAGTTAGCCGAACCAAGTCAACTCCCAGGTACCAGTGAGTCCGAGGACGACTTACCACTGGCCGAATTATCCCGGCGAATAGCAAAACGCCAATTACCCACGTCTAGCGAATCGGAGAATGAAAAGTCGCAGCCACGCGCAACGAAATGCACAAAACTTCAGAGTAGTGACTCGGAAGACCATGTACCTCTAGCAGAATTAGCCCTTCGTTTGAGAAAAGCAGCAGAAAGCCCACCAGGTGTTGCCCCCGAAAAACGGCAATTAGAACTAACGTCAGACGATGATTGCCCTCCCGACAAGCTGCAGATACATGATGATACGTCATCCAATGAGTATGATGCTGACGTAGAACAAATAGCGGTCAAACTAGATAGAAGGAGGGAATTTGCCGCCTTCGTAAAGGACCAGAACGCAATGTTAATGGCACAGATGAAAGCGCAGATGGAAACGTTTAAGTCGATGCTGGATTAGTTAATGCTGATGTGTTATGTGTACCAGGGTGTCACGACAATTGGTATGACGTGTTGATACCAGGCTCAGTGAAGCCACCTTCGATGGCGCGGTGACGTCATCCTTAATGGATTGCCATATACTGGCATGTGGATATTAATGGAACGCTATGACGCGTATGGATGCTAATGGGACGCTGTAACGACACCCCAACCGATGTACGGTGTGGTACGCTGTTATACTGTATAAAAACGTGTATGGTGGTCAAAATTAATGCCTATCATTGCTTCCGTACCTCTGAACCGAGTACCGCATCTCTGTACCTGAAAGCAGCGGCAAACCTTAAATCCATTCAGTTACCCACCCGGTGAAGATGAGCTGTCTTCAGCTCATGCCAGCGTCAGACCTGACCACGAGTTCAACAGTTCTGCTTACGACAGCAAAGTACTGATGACTGCAGCGGCGCAGTACGTGCGCCGGAACCGAGCGCTACCCTCGGAATGAATCACGACGTATGCATTCTTGACCTGCAGTAACCCGTCAGCAGCTGTCGAGGGTCCGGACCATCCCTGCCAGCGCCACCGACGCAACCCGCGTTCATAATGGACTTCGAGCCATCTTCGTATCAAGGTGACGGAATGTGGCGTACCACGTGCCGCCAGCCCATGGAGCATCACACGGAACCGTCAGCTCGTGATCCGATGTTGCCCAGCATCCCCGAGAACGCCGGTGATGCAACCGCGGAAGCCTCCGCCGAGCCCACAGCCGACGTAAGCAGCTCTGAGGACGTTACCGTTACGGCTGACACAGCAGGCAACACCGTCCCCGCCGACGCCGTGTGCAGGGCCAGCAACCTAGCTGACTACGCGGACATTGGTGTGACTGATGAATCACACCTGGCAGATACGCTGCAGGATGCACCCGGTGCATCACACATTGCAACCGGAGTAGCGAAGGTACGCGCTACAGCGAGTGCGGATGCTAACGGACCGTTACCATTACCGAAGCTCGCCCAACTGACCGAGCCTGACGAGCCGGATAGCACCGCCGACTTAATGGAGAAGATACGACGGAGTGTCATGCTGTTTCATCAGCACATGGAAGGCAGAGCACCTAGCCCAACTGAATCGGAGTGATAAAGGAGAAAAAGTGCAGAAGTGACAGACAACGAGCAGTGGTCGCTCGTCGTCTACGGACAGAACTATAGTTGGAATAACGTAGTGAGTGTCGTGTCGTAAATAACCTCGTGTAACCATGTATGGTGTTTATTTAGGGGATTTCATGTAATGTGTTTATTTAGAGGATTTCATGTAATGTGTTTATTTAGAGGATTTCATGTAATGTGTTTATTTAGGGATTTCATGTTATGTGTTTATTTAGGGGATGTTATGCCATGTTTATTTAGGGCATAGTGCGTAACATGATAATTAACATGGACCAGGGATGTGGGAACCCTTCAAATCCCAGTAGTCTAACCCATGTAGAAACAAGTGTAGTAATAGGACATAAAAAGTGTACATGCCACCGCGTAATTTCACGATGTATGACAGGCCGCTGATAATCTAATGGATTGCAGAATCGAATTGGACAATCCGTATTCGCAAGGTTAGAACTCGTGTTGTGGCTGTAACGATGTTAAAGTTAACGCGAACATGCCAGCCTCTGGAATGTACTGTATGCGTCACCGCGATGGGGCCGCATGAAGCACCCACACACCTGTCACAACAAGAGCGTCAGGCATGCGGCCCACCCGATCTATCACAGATAAGGCCAAGTGCCGCTCGCATTGTTCGATTATTAGCCACCGCGATGAGATCACCTTACGAGGTTATAACTGATAAGAACCGGAGCTCGTGTCGGTGAGTTCGCATACCACAAGGCAACTGGCGCCACCAGTCGGGTACGTCCACGAGTCATCGCTGGTTGCCACGCGACCGAGCAGCCAGGCTGCCGTGCAAAACTGCAATCTCAGCGTGCGAGAAGTGCATTAGAACTGAACCCATGACCTGCGGCGAATCAACAGTCAGCAACGTCCAGCGAGGGCAATGGCCGCTGGCGTGTCGGGCCAATCACGGCCCGGTTCACTTGCGGGTTGGCGTGTTATGTAGAACCAGCCAATAGCAGTGCGGGTTGCATGCCGTCAATGTACTTACGTGGGCGGACTCGTGTGTATATATATGAGTGCAAATGAAAATAAACGGGGGAGCTCGAGACGGAGCTCGAGACTCAGCTCGAGACTCGACCTAGACTCGGACTACGAGGTAGAACCATCACGTCTTTGCGATTTCGGAGCGGACTGGCGTTCGCCTGTCGCGACTCAACGTAGTTGGCGGGCCGAGGAAGCATTCAGCCCGGGAAGTCACTCATCACGGAGTTTTAACGAGTGAGCTGTCCACCTACTGTTCTGGGGTATACAAAGCGGAAGCGATTGGTCTATCCCTAGATTTCCCACGGCCAGGGAAAAAAACTACCCTATAGATGGGTGCGGATTTCAGACTGCAGCAACACAGAACGAGCAGGAAATGTTGGAAAAAGCTCAGTTGCCAAGATGTAGCGAAGGGAGATGGGAGGTTTATGATGTCAATAAAGTATTCTCTGGCCCCAAAATAATAATAGAATGTCCAACATTTATACGTTTTAGAAATGTAGTTCGAACTGTTGCTGGGGTGGCTTTATGAACCAGGATCCAATTGCTAAGAAGAGCTGGTTTCGTGAACCCTGGCCATGATTCCATGAATTACAGTTTTACAGTCCAAATTTGCAAAGCGCTTCACGTGCCGTCAATACACCGACACGGCGACCCAAGCAGCTCGCTCTCGACCTTATCGTGCCAATTGCCAACTGACCCTCCCAGCCGGGGACTAGAAGCGAGCACGCGAAGCGACTCGAACCTAGCATTGCCAGGACAGCGGAGACGGGTGCACGACAGGGCTCTAGCCAACTAAGCTACCGAGGCGGCAAGTCACATGGAGGCACTTGCTTGCTTAATTCAGATTCATTGACAAGTCAATTAGTTACTTGATTAAATTGCATCTACTTCATTGAGAATCACATGTTTTAGGGCGCAAGGAATGTGTTGCATGATATCATATTATTTTGTTGCATATGTTGTGCACTGTACTGCAGGCGACATATTCAGAATTCCGTGGGAATAAAGTATTTCTTCACACTGATGCCATCCAACTATTTTATCATACAAATATTTTGCTTTATATGAAGCAATATGTACTTAGGTACCTAGGTATGTACTTAGGTGGATAGGTACCTAAGTAGGCACATTCCTAGGCACAAGGATATGGCCATGTGTAGCATTTGAAGACATAAATATTGTAAAAACATGTTATTTGATATGATTAAGATGATGTGGGATGTGGCCTGCCTAGCCACTTATTACCAGCACAAGTACATAGGCACTTTCCAGTTGGTATGCAAAATAATACCAAAATATTGGCATTTGAGTATGGTAATATAATGAAGGATAATGTAAAATGTCAAATAATGCCTAATGTAACCTACATAGCTTGAGAAATTTGCTTAATGCTTTAGACCTGATGTCATTGCAGGCTTAGCATTCTAACCGAGGCATTTTCTTTCTTAAAAGAACATAGCAGAGCTAAACGTTCTTTCTTCGGGATAAGAGAAACCAATTCTTCCACACAAATAAAGAGCAAAAAATAATTTAGTTGCATTTTGAACAGGAATGAATGGTCCCATTGTCAATTATGTTCAGAAACATGATCTCACAATTTTGTGTATTATTGCACTTTAAGGCATCCAGGAGACAAGTTGTACACACATTTTACCCCATGACGCAAAAATGGGGTTAGGTTAGATTAGGCTAGGCTTTTCTCTTCAGTTGGAAAAAAAACTTACCAATTTTTTAAGAAGATCTGTGTTCAACAAAAAAGTGCTCTTCTTCAAAACAGACTAAATTTAATCTGCTGACCTAGTGAACTAGGCTCTGCGATGTAAGGTTTTTTATTTGAAAATGCTTCAGAAGAAAATTGGAAATTGACCATTTTTAAGGAATTTATTGTCCTGCATGCCAGTTTAGGTTAGGTTGTGCTACATTTTTATTTCTCTTTAACATTATTTTTATGCTATGTTATCCAACTCCAAGCCTGTTTTTGGTGTTATTTTGCCTGCCAACTGATAAATATGCATTTGCAGAGGAAATGAGTGGTCGCACAATGCTATCCATCTACATAAACATTGCATTGGAAAAATGAATTCCAAGAATTAAAAATGTACCCAAAAGTGCAATTTAATACAATTCGGTTTCTTGAAATACCATTATTATTCAACTCAAGGTCCCATTTTAGGTGTTCTTTTGCCTGTCAACTGAAAAAGCAATCATTTTCAGAGAAAACGAGTGGCCACATCATGTTAACCATGTTCATAAACCATTGGAAAACTAAGTCCAACAACTAAAAATACCTGAAGTCATAAATTTGCAACCTTTTGTGGAAAGAAGATTAACTTATTCTTTGTAGTTAATTAAATACAAAATCATAACCTAGGATATTCTATCCGAACACCTGCTTTACAGATGAAAACATCTGATTACTGATTAGCACTTCTTGCATGCAGTCCAGCCTGCATATTACTGAAATTCTGAAGATGGCAAGTGGAAAATTTTAGGTAAAGAACATTGAAATATAGAACTGGTGCTAATTGGTCTCATTGCTTTGCTCTTCTTTGCCATCCAGCTTGCCATACCAGAATTTGATGAGCCATCTCCAATGTTTTGTTAAAGAATAAGCTACAATGCTAATATGCATGAAGATTGCAGCACAATGCTGGTACTTTTCTTTGGATGGGTTTTATCTATATATCTAGAATAGGATATATTTAGGATAGATGGTGTTTTTCTACTCTGGCCAGGACATCTGTCTTCGGCATCCCAATCTAGTGCAAAATGAATACATACACGTTATTATGTCAGATTTGAAACTATAATAATTGTGCCAGAATGTTTGGGCACTGTAGAAACATTATGGAACATGTACAGATGTGTTGAGTTATGCTTTTAAAAAAATGATGCTTGGTTCAAGCATTCTTTTTGCCAAATATCCCTGGATATGCACCATTATTTCTTGTAATCCTGTTTTGTAATCCTGTATGTGGAGATGAAAATGTGTGGGTAATTGAATATGGAGAGGATATGGTTATTCCAGTCGATAGCATCGGAATATCGGCCAACACTTTCCAGTGAATCTTGAGCACATCACGGAGCAGTTCATTGTCTAACAGCACCATTGAACCTCCAAGTGGAAAAAAATGAGGAAGATTTCCTCAAGAGGATGATGTTCTGGATGCCCCAAATACAGGGCTATCCTATTTTTCCAACCCTGGCAGTCACTAATCTGGTGGTATGTGTGCACACCACTTTTCTGATCACTATTGATTGCATATTCTTCCATGTTCAACTGAGGGGGACAATAACATGGTGCAAGATTTGGGTCGTTGACGCAAATCTTGATATCTTATGGCCAACCACATATTTCACTTCAAATTCGCATTATTAGCGTTGATCTCAGTTACCCCACCGTCGCCTATTACTAAAGTCCACGCATGCATTGCGTTTTGTGTGAACCCTTTCCTCTGTTATCAAGCTAAGGGGATATCGGCCTTCACGTTGATACTGACTCAGCACTGCAATAACCGAACTATGAGCATGGATTTGCTAGGCTGCTCCAAAGTACAGCAATAACAAGAAGTGATCCTACAAGATTGACGACATCCGCATAGTCAGTGACCTGCGCGCCATCCAGGAGCCGCCGACCTAGAGCGTCGTCAGCACTGCACTGGCGGCTGCGTCTCGCCTGCACATTAGCGTGTTGACTCCCAGCACCGTGCCGGCAGGGTCCGTCCGCGCCGCTTACCACGTCCTGAAGAAACTGCTGAGCTCGCAGTGCAAGCCTCGGCACTGGTGGTGCATCTGTGGCTTATCTCGCCGAGGGCGTGGTTTAAAGTATGACAAGCACAGATATAGCCATGTTTGGCACAAACCACGTGCTGACAACCAAAACGTCTCACATCAGTTGATTGTTCGGCGGAACGCCCCTGACGCTGGCCCGTGACGTGGCACACACAGACTATCACATAAAGAGTGCTGCAAAGAAACCCTCGCATAAACAACTTTATCCTCACAAGCATTGGGGGGGAGGCGATGGAAGGAACTGTGATCTCCCACCACAAGTCGTCGAGGGATCTTTAAAGCTTAGCATAGTTTAAGTCTTTCGAGATATGGCGAAGTAGTAGTGACTACTTGTGATGCTTATGATGACTACTTGAGGCGGCCACTGCCGTACCTGTCAGGCGGTCGCTGTCACGGCTGTGAGGCGGCCTCTGCTGTGGCTGTGAGGTGGCCTCTGCTGTGCTTAGGGCCCGCTGCGCTTGGGCGGCTGTCACGGCTGTGAGGCGGCCGTTATCAGAACTGTGAGGCGGTCGTTGTTATGGCTGTGATGCGGCCGCTGTCATGAGGAAACCGCTGCCGCACCTGTGAGGTGGCCATTGTGACAGCTGTGATGTAACTACTGCCGCACTTGTGAGACGGCCACTGCCTTGGCTGTGAGGCGGCCACTGTCGCGGCTAAAGCTGATAGGCAATGGTGGAAAATGTAAAATGGCAATGGTAAAATGGCAATGGTATAAAATCAGTTGTGCCTAATTTTACATTGTCTATAAAAATCATTTTTCCCGAAGGACGCTATTTAGAAGTGCACCACCGACATTCACTTGGACCAGGATACCATTCATATCAGCGCGTTTTCATGTTTCTTCCACAAAATGTACCTAGCTGAGAAATGTGCTTAAGAAGATCTTAAACAAAGGGCCTGATGCCTCCTAGTTGGTTCGGTTACTACCATCCACGTGTAGAAGTACACTGTACCTGTTAGCAATGAATAAAAGTTAATTGTTTTGTGCACAAAACAATGAACAATGTTTTGTGCACAAATGTTGCACATGTGCAACATGATGTAGATAACAGTTGATGGGAATTAGAAATATTCACATGGGACTCGACATTTCATCTCTTAAATACATGGTGGAAGATTGCGAGCAATTGATGTCAGATTGCCAAATATTGCTTGGGATTTTTCATCTTAATGTGCCAAACTCCAGATTGTGTCATCCTTAGCTATCTTCGAGCAAATGTTGTTCATCCTGCACAGTCTCTGAGCGACTTTGTTCATCTGCACAGTCAATGAACAAATGATTTACAGACAGTCTCTCAGTCTCTTCCCTGCATACGACAGTGAAGGATTTAAAAGTTCCTATCGGCAGGAGGACACTCCTTTTGGCGCGACAAAATTTATTCAGGGCGCCAAGCGACATCTATTGCTGAGGAAGAAATCGATGGAAGGCTGGAAGGCAGACAAATCTTCAGAAAGGGGCAATCACGAAAAAGCACGTTTCGGAAATTTGATGTTATCCAATCCCGATGGAGGGCCGCCACTATCCCCCCCCCATTGGACCCGTACCTGATCGGCGACCAATTTCTCATAATTGAATCTCGTCGGCGACCACCGAAATGTTTTTTAAGCCCTGGAATTACCTTTTGAAGTCCGCAAGTGTGATTTTGATGTGTTAAATGAGCAGTCGATGTATGTGGATGGACCATTTGGGGCCATCGAAGCCCTTTTGATGCATATAAGAACCCTCTGACGCTTGTGAGGGGCCCTTTTACGCTCGCGAGGCCTCTTTTAAGCTTTGAGGGTTCCTTTGAAATGTGTCAGGCATAGGTCAAGGAAGTCGCCAACTTGCCTACGCTGGTAGGTAGCAAGATTGGCCCTCAATATCTCACTCATGTAGCAATTTATCCATGACGTATTGAAATAAAAAGAAGTGACTGGTCACGAATGCTTTCCACAAAAACTAGTTTTGTAACGAACAGAAGACATCCAGATTATGAAATATCACTGACTAAAAGTCTGCTACAGTATTGAGCGATACTGCATCACCCCATGGGTTTGCCCATGACATCGGTGGTTGCTTAATTAATACAGTACTATTTTGGTACTGAGTATCCGTTTACGAACCATATTATTCCAAGACCCATCTCTATGTCATTGTATAGAGAAGGATGAATCGCCAACGCGTACTTCACCAGGTAACAAGTGCTGGTAACTTTGATGGTGTTATTAGGCGTGATATGCACATAAAAACATGTATTGCACATGATAATACATTTCTAGGCCTTTAAATAATAAATTAAACTATAATTAGTTGATTTATGGTCATATCAATGAAAAACTAGCAGCAGACACCCCAAAAGAATCATAGTGCAGGAACGAATGAGCTGATCATTCGTTGGAACGGCCCGGAGCCAGAGCGAGCTAGTCCTCTGCTGGACCTGCTGCAAACAAAGCAGTCTTACCGCTTCCAACGCGTAGGGTCTACCCTGAGAATTCAGGACGCGTTTGAAGGCACCGTGATGCAGCGGCTTGGAAGCAAAAAGTGCGCTCGATCGGTGGTATTTTGCGCCCCATAAGGCCTCTCACGCCGCAAAACGTGCGATTGTCTATCACAAAATCCATGCTGTCTTGTGATTGATATGCTATCAATATAGTGCATCATGGCCATATAGTATCTTTCGTTGCATTTTTTTTAGACATGTGGATTGCGGTCTAGTATGTAATATAATATTGTAACATCTTTCCATTGGCTGGTCACATAACATGGCGGCTGTAGTGAAAGGATGGTGACAAAATGGTGTATGTTCATTTAAGCCGGACCCAGGTAGCAAAAAGTGCATGTTTTGTTCTCGTAGGTAGCAGTCTAGAAACATTCCTTGACCTCTGGTGTCAGGTCATCGATAGACGTTCAGCAATCTCGGCTCAGAAATGTGTCATCAATGCAGGGACCTTCTTGAGACCTTGACAATCTCAGTTCATTGTGAGTGTCCTTCAAATTCTGCAAGGACCATCTTGGGCTCTTGGAAGGCCTGTTTGAGGAAATTTCGCCTACGCCCCTGACTCTAGTTGGGCCTCCTGTTGAGCACACTACCTATGTAGATAAATAGACCATGGCCCCTTGAGAGATCAAGGCCCTTGTGGGCTTTGCTTCCAAGGGGCATCCTGACTTCATATACTCCTGAGGGGCGCCTGTGAATTGAGTGTTCATGAACGCAAAGAATCCTTGTGAATGCTGCATTTGAGGACTGTGGTGAGGAACCTCAGAGATCGGTGAGGACACTGTTGGGTTATAATATGATCCTTGGGGAGCTCTGACACATTGGAACATTGAACACCGAAGCATGAAACATTGAAAAGAATGTAGCATTAAAACACATTACGGCTCCTTTGAGAAGGGCCCTTTTAAGGCTTGTGAGGGATCCTGCAAGTTTACTGGGGTCTCGCTGAGCTCCGGGAGTACATCTTAAACTCTCAATGGGTCATTTTAAATATGAGATTGCCACATAGCATTTGAAAATTGGGTGGAACTTGCATTAGCTGATAAATGTCCCGGTGATGAACATTAGGACTCCTTTGAGTCATGAGACAATCTATTGGGACTCCGAGAGTGAAACTTTGAGGTCATGTAGGGCCTCTAAGGCCTATCTCCATTCAAATTCTACGAAGGCTTTTTGTTCTCTGGAGGAGCCTTCTGGGCATCGAGGAGGAAGCCTTGTGCTTTCCTCCATAAGTTGTCGCCGCAAGTACTGCTTCCATCTCTTCTCGCGAAAAAATTGCTCATTTGTGGCTAGGAGAGAACCCGCACACGTTTTTCGCTTCTCACTAGTTCACTTACATGCGCGTTGAAACCACGGAGATATTGCGAACATGTGTCCACCAATATTTTATCTAGCTAGCCAATGTTCTCATTTTCCATGGAGACGCTGCTTGGAAGGTGGCCGGGAGAGGGATTTGAAGAAATCATTGGGGAACGCACCAATAGTGACGCTCATCAATTCAATACTCACTGTAGGAGCTAGCCGGATAGACCCTGTTAAAATCTGTAATTATTCAGGAGTTTGCCAGATTGTTGCAGACGAAGGAACCCATCAGATTATTGCCTACACCGAGCTCACTAGATTATTGCCGACACAGAAGTTCACCAGTTTATTGCCGACACAGAAGTTCACCAGATTATTGCCGACACCGGAGCTCACAAGATTATTGCCGACACAGAAGTTCACCAGTTTATTGCGGATACAGGAGCTAACCGGATTATTGCCGACACCGGAGCTAACCGGATTATTGCAGACACAGGAGCTAACCAGATTATTGCAGACACAGGAGCTAACCGGATTATTGCCGACACAGGAGCTAACCGGATTATTGCCGACACCGGAGCTAACCGGATTATTGCCGACACAGGAGCTAACCGGATTATTGCCGACACAGGAGCTAACCGGATTATTGCCGACACAGGAGCTAACTGGATAACTTCCGACACAGGAGCTTGATCCCCTATGCTCCCTATAATGTTCCCCATGCTCATGACGATGTCCTCAGGCTTTGAAATAATTTCACTCGACACCCTCGATGAACCATAAACCCCCAAGTGCATCCGTGTTCGGAGCTTCCAACACTGTAGAGAATGGCACCGCAAAGTTTCATAGGCTTTGCTAACCAAAGAATGCAAATATTCTAAGTACGAAATGTCTAATTTTACCTTGCGTATGACTTTAATTTAGCATCAAACTACAACGACGGTCGCGAGTACCTGGCACTTTCCTGAAATATATAGGTGTGCATTTGTAAAACAAGAAGCCCCGGTCCCGTGAAGGTGGGCGGGGTTTTAGAACAAAAGGGGGCCAGGGGGCACCATTAATTGTTTGCTCTTTAATTCAAATTATTGTCTTCCTCCGCCACTGGCGCTGCGAATCCAATTCCTAGTCACGGAATCCCATCGGCATGTGCTCTATGAAATAGTTGTGATACGTACGCGACACAAGCGCAGCTTACTGATCTACTACACATCTTATAATTATTCAGTATGTGCGCGAGAAGTTGTTCATCGTTCCGATTTCACGCAAGTGTCCGACTCACATCGAGCGTTTCACTTGTATTGGGTGCACATCAGTGGTGTATCCAGACTGCAGTGACCTGCTACCATTCACAAATTAAACGATAGAATGCTTGCAACAAATGACAATACAAACACACACAAAGAACACGACGGCTATGAGTGGGACTTCTTGGCAGCTCCGCTGAAAATCTACTGCGAAGTGTTCCACAGTCTCACCGACTGACTGGAGTGTAAGCGGCGTGCGGCTGATGTCATAAATACCTAACTCGTCCGATTAAATAGGGAAGGCGGTCCCAGTCGTGGCAGGGGGCGTGTCTGTCGATCTGCAACAGCATCTGGCGGCGACGGCCTCTCGCCTGCCTGCCGGCGGGTGTGCGCATCTGCTCGCGACAGCTCGATGGTCCGCTTCGCTGTCCACCGACTGGCAGACTGCGACCCGTGCTGGGAGGCACGTGCAGACAGAGAGCAGCCCGCACAACAATTGATCCGGGTCGTGCTCTTGTTGTAAGCACATAGCTACTCAGACACTTACCGCCGCACCGCACCTTCAGCTGTGTAAACATACAGCCTCTGACATTCACTGCCGCACCGCACCTTCAGCTGTGTAAACATACAGCCTCTGACATTCACCGCCGCACCGCACCTTCAGCTGTGGAAATATACAGCCTCTGACATTCACCGCCGCACCGCACCTTCAGCGGTGAAAACATACAGCCTCTGACATTTATCGCCGCATCGCACCTTCAGCGGTGCAAACATAGCATCTGACATTCACCGCCGCACCGCACCTTGAGCGGTGTAAAGATACAGCCTGTGACATGCACCGCCACGCAGCACATTCAGCCATGGGCTCCGCCACATGAGGACTGGGGAATGCGCCCCGCCCCCTTCAATGGGCAGATTTGGAGAGTATACGCCCAATAATTGTCTGGCGCATGGTACAATGTCCATGTATGGAAAGTATATGTTGCAGCTGGATATTGCAGAAGGTTCCTTTATGTGCAGTTCTTCCTTCACTATGTCGCATACGCCAGCAAATGATAGCCTTGTTGATAATCACAAATGATGTGTGTCGAAGCAGTCATACAAAGCAACATCGCCAAGTTCGGACCGGTTTCAAAGGGTGTCCAACAGCACGGCCCTCGGCCAACCGGAGGAGGAGCAGGTTTTGAAACACGCGGCCTCTCAATTTTCTGATTCGGTCGAAGCATCGGGTGGCAGAGCATCGAGCACGGCGTCCTCCGTACAGTCGCTAGGTCATTAGGTCATCGAGCACGGCGTCCTCCGTACAGTCGCTAGGTCATTAGCACGGCGTCCTCCGTACAGTCGCTAGGTCATTAGGTCATCGAGCACGGCGTCCTCCGTACAGTCGCTAGGTCATTAGGTCATCGAGCACGGCGTCCTCCGTACAGTCGCTAGGTCATTAGGTCATCGAGCACGGCGTCCTCCGTACAGTCGCTAGGTCATTAGGTCATCGAGCACGGCGTCCTCCGTACAGTCGCTAGGTCATTAGCACGGCGTCCTCCGTACAGTCGCTAGGTCATTAGGTCATCGAGCACGGCGTCCTCCGTACAGTCGCTAGGTCATTAGGTCATCGAGCACGGCGTCCTCCGTACAGTCGCTAGGTCATTAGGTCATCGAGCACGGCGTCCTCCGCACAGTCGCTAGGTCATTAGGTCATCGAGCACGGCGTCCTCCGTACAGTCGCTAGGTCATTAGCACGGCGTCCTCCGTACAGTCGCTAGGTCATTAGGTCATCGAGCACGGCGTCCTCCGCACAGTCGCTAGGTCATTAGGTCATCGAGCACGGCGTCCTCCGTACAGTCGCTAGGTCATTAGGCATATTGGTGGGACAGAATGCTGTTTGGCGAGAGGTAGCGAGTTCGTTGCACCCAGCGAGTTCGTTGCACAAATTGCTTTCATTTTTAACTTGAGGTTGATATGGGTTTGATGTGTAATCTAGATCACCCGATCACAAATTCCGCACCAAGCGGGCACTGCCGCTCCAAGCGGGCATAGTGCAGCACCAAACATGCACCAAACATGCACCAAACATGCACCACTGCTGCATCCAGCAGGCACAGACCACAAAGATGGAAGTTTAGGAAAGCGGAGTTGGCAGGCTTTGAAGATAGGCTCGAGGCGATTTTTTTTTTAATCGGAGAGATCCTTGTCTGTCGAGATATTTGTTTCGTCACTACTGCAATGTGCAACAGCTAGTATATCGCGCACAACCAGCACACCGCGACGCATCCCGGTCCCATGGTAGACATCGCAATATAAGGATGCAATTCGCTCGTGTAGAAGAGCTTTTCGTCAATTTGACAATAACAGTAGCGTTGAAAATGTAATGGACTTCAAATGGACCAGGCCTTAGGCACGTCGCATCTTTCGGGAGGCGAAGAGGGCCGCATGACGTAAGCACGTGGAAAATTAACCTGCAAAACGCTTTCCCCTGAGGCTTGATCATGTATTGAGGTAATTGCTGGATAATTCAGTTCATCCCCGTTACCATTATTACAAATGAGAGGACAAACCATTGCCCACTTATTTGATGTTCCGGAAGAGATTGGCAAAGCGTTACCCAAGCTTAGCTATTTAGATCATCCTAGCCCTGAATTCCAGCGAGAATTCGAACAAAGGCCCTGAATTCTGAATTCGAACAAAGGCGACTGTGAAGCTTCGGCGGTGAACTTCTCAACATCAAAAGAATACTCATTTCACGAACTGTTTACGATGCGCGAGATCGAGACCGTAATTCAATCGCTTCGTATCGCTTCTGATGGACCGGATCGTCTCCATGACTTATTTCTGTCATCTCTCCTCAAGTGGAATAGTTGGGAAATCGAAGGTGGATGTGCCCGCCGGCGAGGCAAATCAACGATTTATCATAATCGTTCGACCTAAATTTATCATAATCGTTCGACCTAAATTTATCATAATCGTTCGACCTAAATCAACGATTTGTCATAATCGTTCGACCTAAATCTACTCCTACCCCTCCTTAATCCGTCATTGGCAAAGCATCACCCTTGTCACGCCATTGCGTTTAGTGGTTGGAATATGGTGTGTCATGAATATCTCTCGTCACCTCCTGGATCCGCCATTGCGAAAGTCGTCTAGCTGGGTTACTGCTTGTGATACATTATTACCGCTTGTCCTAAATTTACCCAACCCTCCAAACTTTCCGATATCAACGTATATGATACCGTTTTGAGAAAATCGATCACATGTTGCTCATGTTTGCTTCCTTTGGATTCGCCCTGACATGATTCGGCTAAAAATAAGCATTTCCGTAAGTACGAAAGGTAGTATGAGCAGTGGACTTTCAAATTATACTCAACTGAAGAGCGAACCAATGCAAATATTTAGATCCATGTGTTGTTCCTAAGTTTTCGCGAAAATCTGTCCAAGGTGTCTCCGAATATTCGCTGCTGGAGCCGCCTCTGATACAGTTGCGGAGCTACAATTTTGGAATGCGAAGTGGAAGAAAAACGTCATGAAACGTTCCAACCGAGAACCACGCTGCCATCACAAAACGTCAGTGAGCGGTAGGCGAAACACCACAATGTGGCGGAATCCGCCCCCCCCCTCGACTGGAACAGGGTAAAGGATGTATCAGCTGACACGGCTTCTCAGCGTCACTGTATGTAGGTACACAGCTACTAGACAGTGCCATTTTCAACCGGGAGAATTGGAATATTTCGAGATTGAGCGCGATAACATTGGCAGACATATACATTGGTAGCAATGTGCGGAAGTGTTGGTTGGCGACGTCTTGTTGCCGCGTACTGTGTTGGTGTGGTGGAGAGGGCAGTGCGATACGCTTGACTAGCAGGCTGCACTACCCCAATACGATTATATTCGAAGCATTGGATCATCACTTTATATTGATTGTTTCAAAATTAGATTTAGTATCATGATTGGCCATCACACAAGAGATGCTCAATGTTTTGATACTGAATTCTTGGAGACATTTTGATATGAATCCTGTGGCATTCTACGTGGACATATTGTAATGCCATCGTATTACTTATGTTTTGTACTTTTCCAACTGCCCTCAAAAGGCATGCAATATTCAGTAGCGTTTCCTCCGACTGGGTCGCAGCATATATTTCATTATCCACATGGAGGAGGGGTGTTTTGACTGGATATCGCGCTGGATCGAATTTTAACAATATTTGGGATTTGGATTTAGTTTAGAATGGACCTCGTGGTTATGCTGCTGCTCTGCTCGCTGTAGCAAATCAGGGTTTTCCAAACGGCTCAGATATATACTTCCGTTCTGGTTGTCAATGGATTTATTTTGTATGTGGATTGACCACGCATGGCCCAACTACGGACATTGCGCCGAAGTGATAAAATTCAAATTAATTGTAAGCCTACAGCAGCCCCACACACACAGTATCGGTGTCTGGCCGTCCGGTACAGTAGAAGTAGTGCCGGTGGATCTGGCCTCATGAACGCATCATGTCGGCCGGGGCGGCATTCACAAGCTCCCCTTGCATGAAGTTTTCAGGCCAAACACCTGAGACGTCATTAAAGCCAATATGTATATATTAGATGACGTCTACTCATTGTGATAGTGCTTACCAAATTGTCCAGGCCGATCTCGATGTTAGCATGTCCGAAATTTAGTTCGCCTCACATAAGGTGGGTCTTCTCGTGCACCATCATCTGCAACATTGGTGTTTATATGCGTTGTTGCTTTCCGAGGTATTCGTGGCAGAAATTGCTCCTAATACCCAACCTTCCACAGGCCGTTGTCAACGAAGCGCTGTAGCCCCCCCCCCACACACACATTGCAGAAGTAAATGGTTGGCAACGTGTCTCGCGTAAGCCGATGTCACGTTTTGGTAATTGTGTAGTTTTAGTAATTGTGTAGTTTGAGTAATTATGTAGTTTGGGCAATTGTGTAGTTTGAGTAATTGTGTAGTTTGGGTAATTGTGTAGTCTGAGTAATTGTGTAGTTTTGGTAATTGTGTAGTTCGGGCAATTGTGTAGTTTGGGTCATTGTGCAGTTTGGGTAATTGTGTAGTTTGGGTAATTGTGTAGTTTCGGCAATTGTGTAGATTGGGCAATTGTGTGGTTTAGGTAATTGTGTAGATTGGGCAATTGTGTGGTTTAGGTAATTGTGTAGTTTGGGTAATATGTCGTTTTGGTAATTGTGTAGTTTGAGTAATTGTGTAGTTTGGGTAATTGTGTAGTCTGAGTAATTGTGTAGTTTTGGTAATTGTGTAATTTGGGCAATGGTGTAGTTTGGGTCATTGTGTCGTTTTGGTAATTGTGTCGTTTGGTAATTGTGTAGTTTGAGTAATTGTGTAGTTTGGATAATTGTGTAGTCTGAGTAATTGTGTAGTTTTGGTAATTGTGCAGTTTGGATAATTGTGTAGTTTGGGCAATTGTGTAGTTTGGATCACTGTGTCGTTTTGGTAATTGTGTAGTTTGGCTAATTGTGTAGTTTGGGAAATTGTGTAGTTTGGGTAATTGTGTAGCTTGAGTAAGTGTGTAGTTTTGGTAATTGTGTAGTTTGGGTAATTGTGTAGTTTGGGTAATTGTGTAGTTTGGGTAAATGTGTAGTTTGGGTAATTGTGTAGTTTGGGTAATTTGTTTGATGAGTATGCTCTATTTGTAGCGAATGTTCGGTAATCAGTTCTCCGTTCCCACCTGCCTGCATGCAGTGGGGTGGGAATGGCCACGTGACAAAACTCTGTGTCATCTAGTTTATTTGAAGACGAACATTGGTGAATACCCGGTTGTGACGGACAGTGTGAAACTATACGATACGATACGATTACTGTACAGCCTATGTGTGTCGCAGTGCCGACTTTCGGGGTAGGACATCGCCTATCTCCACTGACCACCTGGTGGTAGGTCCTCCTGCGTTTCAATTATCCGTGGTGGTGAAAATATTCCGGTGACAATCAATCTACTGTGGATCAAAAGGTGGACTTACCTATCTCTTTCGAGAGACCACTGTCATGAAGTTGTCTTTTGCACAGTGGAGCGGTGAGGGAGGTGGGGGGGGGGGGTAATGTCAAAAAAGCTAGTTGATGTAAAGCAATGCTGAAGTATACATTTATATTGCCTATTAATTAGCGAGTTTATATGACCTTTGCTGATTGTTTGATGACGGTGATGATGTTGGTGGTGTTCCTGCTGCCTTTACCAACCAGGGCAGTGACGCTGCCAGAAGCCAGGAACACTTGTAAAGGCCCATATATCACTGAACCTTTAGTAAAAAAGCAATTGGCATTTGATGTAAAAAGGAAAAAGTGATGTCGAGACAATTGTGATTATGTGTGGGTGCTCATTCTAATTTGAGAAGTTGCGGACGCTACGAGGAACTCGAGTCGATCCATGTTCAAATATCAGAAGCTCAGGACTCTGCGAGGAACTCGAGTCCATCCCATGTTATACAGGTCCTTTTGTATCCTCATCCCTGAAAAAGGAACCAGGTTTCAGAAACGAACTTCATGGAGAAAACTTCACAATGCTTTTATGGCAAGGCTCATCATCTTGAACATTATCAACAGTTATGTCCATAGCGTTGCCTAAGCAAATAGAAGAACTGATTGCATAGTAATATATAGCATACCCAAGTAACATAGCGTCACATCTTGCTGCGCATTTGTTTTATTTTCAGAGTTCCGTTGGTACTGATGATTATGTCCAGCGGACGCCGGCCACGTTTTCCCCCTGGTGTTCCGCTTCGGGATGGCTATTATGGACCGTTTGTGCACCGTAAGCACACCTTTACTGCACTGTGTCAGGGTGCAAGGTACATTTCATTTCAAGGTACATTTCACGGTAAGGTACATTTCATTTCAAGGTACATTTCACGCATCACGCCGCGGTACAATCAATTGGAACTGCACCGAAAGACAGTTGTTGCCGTGGGGAAGACACGCATTATTGTTGAAGCAAGTGACTCCGACATGCCTGCGCGTGCCCCGATTGTGGTGATACCGGTGGTATTACACCATGATCGTCATCATGGACTTGTGGTGATGCCGGTGGTATTACACCATGATCGTCATCATGGACTTGTGGTGATACCGGTGGTATTACACCATGATCGTCATCATGGACTTGTGGTGATACCGGTGGTATTACACCATGATCGTCATCATGGACTTGTGGTGATACCGGTGGTATTACACCATGATCGTCATCATGGACTTGTGGTGATACCGGTGGTATTACACCATGATCGTCATCATGGACTTGTGGTGATACCGGTGGTATTACACCATGATCGTCATCATGGACATAAATCAGATGTTTCAGCCATCATGATATGTATTCAAGAAACACAAAAATAACACTGACATGGTCGGCAAATTGCCATCTTCAGAGTCCACAAAACAAATATGCGACGAAACGCTACAGAAAACACATCAGAGCAATCTCAATTTGACGACAAGAACACAGATAAAGATCGTACAAATTGAAAAGCCACCTGCACCAGCAAAACGCTGACTGAGCAGAGACACCTGCGATAAAGCACCAATACTAGGAACCTGTCGTATGTGAAACTGGCGGTGCATGCTGGCATACGGCCCTCTAGGGTCCGCCGACACACCGGATGTGTCTGGCACTGCTGACATTGTCGTCTGGCCCTCTGGTCCTCTGGTCCTCTGGTCCCCTGACACACCGGATGTGTCTGGCACTGCTGACATTGTCGTCTGGTCCTCTGGTCCGTTGACACACCGGATGTGTCTGGCACTGCTGACATTGTCGTCTGGTCCTCTGGTCCCCTGACACACCGGATGTGTCTGGCACTGCTGACATTGTCGGCTGGTCCTCTGGTCCCTTGACACACTGGATGTGTCTGGCACTGCTGACATTGTCGGCTGGTCCTCTGGTCCCCTGACACACTGGATGTGTCTGGCACTGCTGACATTGTCGTCTGGTCCTCTGGTCCGTTGACACACCGGATGTGTCTGGCACTGCTGGCATTGTCGTCTGGTCCTCTGGTCCGTTGACACACCGGATGTGTCTGGCACTGCTGACATTGTCGTCTGGTCCCCTGACACACCGGATGTGTCTGGCACTGCTGACATTGTCGTCTGGTCCTCTGGTCCGCTGACACACCGGATGTGTCTGGCACTGCTGACATTGTCGTCTGGTCCTTCTGGTCCGTTGACACACCGGATGTGTCTGGATATGCTGACGCCGCCACCAGCGGCGCTTGCAGCTCCGTGGCGGCACCCGCCGCCACTGGTCCCTCCAGCTGACAGCTGTCGGGGCCCAGCGAGGAGCTGCTGGGCTGGACATCTCCGAAAATAGACTGAAATGCACCCAAAGGCGAGGAGAGAAATGTCACAATCGTCGACTGACCCCGGGCATCGACGCCACCGTGTCTTGTCCTGAAAAGGCGGCGGCTTGATGGCGACATTCCTTACTGCATGTGAGTGGCGACGATTTCTGATTTAATTGGTCTGGTGGGTGGTGGCGTCAGATGTTTGGAATTTTGTGGTGATGGAACCGGATTGTTCAAATTTAATTTTGATATTTACCGTTCCTTTTCAAATAAAATCACACCTTCCGTCATTCTTCAATATGAGCAAATATTTGACGACGTATCAACTTGCGTGTGAGCATTGTGCCATGTACATACTGCATGAAGTACGGCGCTGACGCGGTGCTGACGCGTGTGTCATGCCGAAGGTCAGTAAATGAAAACTGAATAATTGCCACACAAAATCATAGGTGGTGGAACGTCCGAATTTCAGGAGAGAGAAAACAGGGCGTAGTTTTGTGTCGATTATTTGCAGTCAACGCCATATTCAGCAAGTTTCCAATAATGTCTTGAAGGTTCAGCCCCGATACACATGTGGCATAGCAAAATGTCTCACCAATGGTGTCCATCACAAAATTGCTATCTGCTCCTCGCTGCCAGCACCAGAACGTGACAGCCCGTCACGGCTGTCTGGAAACGGCACGTAATACAGAGATTTACTGCGATAGTCGTATTAGCGAGACGCTGCCAGAATACGAATCACTGCCAAGACCCTGGCGCATAGGGACTACAGCTAGGCTGGAGGTCTGCCGGCACGCACGGCCACGGAGAATGGGGGAGGGGGCTACAACTACGGCTGGAGGTCTGCCGACACACACGGCTCTGGAGCATGGTGGCTACAGCTAGGCTGGAGGTCTGACGACACATGGGGGCTGCAGCTAGGCTGGAGGTCTGCCGACACATGGGGGCTGCAGCTAGGCTGGAGGTCTGCTGACACATGGGGGCTACAGCTAGGCTGGAGGTCTGCCGACACATGGGGGCTGCAGCTAGGCTGGAGGTCTGCCGACACATGGGGGCTGCAGCTAGGCTGGAGGTCTGCCGACACATGGGGGCTGCAGCTAGGCTGGAGGTCTGCCGACACATGGGGGCTGCAGCTAGGCTGGAGGTCTGCGACACATGGGGGCTACAGCTAGGCTGGAGGTCTGCCGACACATGGGGGCTACAGCTAGGCTGGAGGTCTGCCGACACGGCCGTGGAGAGCTGATCACTGCGAGACCGAAACAGACCATGCATTTACATGTTGACAGATACTGAGGTTACCACAGGGAATATTTGGTCAATATACGGGCCTCGACTTAAATCCATGGATGTGGTTAAAAAGGCAGACCTTCTTTTCTTTCGGCGTCGTTATTCAACAATTAACATAGCTGATTGTATTTATAATGATGATAGTACAACAAAATGGTAGGACAGCGTAGGCCAAGTCTTGTCAGAATCAGGTTTCATGAC
Source organism: Ashinkailepas kermadecensis (assembly GCA_034440615.1). NCBI lineage: Eukaryota > Metazoa > Arthropoda > Thecostraca > Neolepadidae > Ashinkailepas > Ashinkailepas kermadecensis. The sequence continues at coordinate 496,169 of JAOTOM010005054.1, forward strand.
CAGCTTCCGAAACATGCGTGTTGAAGACACAGTGAAATGTCATTGAGAAGACAACGTAGCATAGGGCTCATATTACAAATTATTTCGGTATCTTAGGCCATACCACCGCTTATCTTATGTTGCACGGCTTAGGCGGCGCTGAAACCAAATTCAGATGATTTCACGGGGAACAGCGACATTCTGCATATACATGGCTTCGTGTGAAATATACATGACATATATGATATAAATGTTATACATGATATAAATATACATGAAAATATACACCTGGCCCGATGTCAATGATGTTTCAAACATGTTTCAAACTAGAATACTTAGAACATGTTCTTAATAATTTTAGGCGTGCACAATTCCCCGGAATTAAATTTTCCCCACTCAATACTGAAACAAGAGGAAATTCATGATTACTCAGATGTGTAATTATGAGCTTCAGGGATATTTCGAGGTGGCAGATTGTTGTGTTGATGAAAGTATAACATGATGTAAGTTTGGTGTTGATATGTTGCAACTACTTCGAATAGGAGCACTTTGAATATCTTGGAACATTACTCTCTTTGATCCCTCCTAGATGAATGACATTTGATGACCTTGACCTGAAATGTGTAGGACATGCAAAACGGAGGCATCAGAAGATACTGCAAGTTTCGTGTCTCTGTGTCTACTCATTGGGGTCGCTATTCCGGAAAAAAACTGACGGGCTCTAGAGAAATGACCGAAATCCAAGGAGCTCCGAAAAAGTGGAGGAGGGAAGCTAAGCAGGTGGTAGACTGTTTTCAGATATCGACTCCCGGGACCAAATCCTGGCTACGTCACTACGGTAGGATATCAGTGGCGGATCCAGGGGCGACTGGGGGTATGTGCCCCCCCCCCCCGTAATGGCGCCACCTTTCCTCCCACGGGACAGCGAAGTTTAATATAGAGTGGCTGTGCTGGAAGAAAAGGAAGCATATATATATATATATAATATATATATGCATATATATATATATATATATATATATATATATATATATATATATACATATATATATTGGTCGCCTCCATTAGCTTACCTATCAGCTCTATGGTACACTGACTTGAATGTTGCATTGTTATGAGTGTTCTAAGCATTATCCCGTGGGGTCGCTGTGTGTTTTTGATGTCACTGCCATTCCTGGGTGAACTGCATGCATATCTGGAGGGGCGACATTTTCTGCCGAGGATTGCCTCTGGTTGCAAAAATTCGAGGGGGTGCACTCGAGCCTTCTCGGAGGGGCGCCTTGACTTCTTCCAAGGGAGGAATGGGGCATCACAGTCCGGTCCGCGCTAACTCTCAGGGGCTCTCCCCAGTCTGCGATAGCCTTTCGGACTATCAAGGACAGTCTAGCTCTGAAACTGGCTCTCGACATTCCTCACAATCATCGGTAGCCCTTCGGGACTCTCTTTAGATCTCAGCGGCCCTGATGTTCTTGTAGGAACCCTTTCCAAGCCTCTTGGGCATCCCAATCTTGTTCTCTCTAGCGCTCAGTGTTCAATAATTAGGGGCCCTCCCCAGCTGTTTGGGGCCCTTTCCAATCATTGACAGACTCTAGCTACAAGGCTTTCTAGCCCTGTCGCAAATCCTCAGTATTCCTCACATCTATTGTTAGAAATTAGGGACTGTCATTAGCTCTCAGGGGCTCTGTTACCCCTCAAAAGCCCTCTCGAACTGCTAGGGTCTTTCCCAGTTATCCACAGGTCTTGTGGTCTGAAGAACATTCTGCCTCTGAGGCTGATCCTCAATATTTCTCACAGCAATCATCAGCCAATGGAAAATTGTTTATCTTTCAGTGGACCTGGTTCGTCCGTTAGGGGCTGCTCTCAACCTCAGGAGAATCCAGGCTCAGCCATATCTGACTCTCAGTGACCTTCTTCATCCCTGATGTCCCTCTTATATCGGGAGAGCGTCAGCTCTGAGATGAGCCATCACTGGCCCTCTTCAGCTCTCAGTGGACTTGTTCATCCCTCTGGGACCCTTTCAAGCTCCAAGGGCATCCCAGCCCTTTCTGGTCCCCAGGTGCCGTGTTTATTCCTCAGCTACCGAGGGCACATTCCAGCTGAGACTGCTAGGAATGTCGGCATGAAAAGCACTACGGCGATGAGTCGTCACTATGATATGAGTCGTCGTGTGAATATCTGTTATTATCGTTGTTGGAGATAGCTGGCCCATTCCACCATAAATCGACCAGGGCTCCACGACAAACCACACCCAATATTTTATACTTTGATGAAAATATTTGTGTGGGGCTATCTGATACGCCGAATCCAGCTGTGCCATCCTTAGAAGGATCAGATCAACGGTCAAGGAGTTATAGCCTCGGGAATTTCTAATATGTCACCAAACAAGGGTGTCTTATGAGGTCCTTAATACAATGAAGAACAATCCGAATTGTGCAAAAGTATACATCGGAGAACTCACAATAATAACAACACTGCATCTTTTGGCTATTTCAGAATTTTCGTTTATGGGTCACTTGAAATCGTGACATTGTGACCTGAAGTAACGTGACCTACTTTAACTATAGGACAGTCACAATGCGATTTGAAATTGTGCAGAAATGAAATTTCGATATCTTATCTTTCGAAGCAAAAAATCAAAAATAGGGTTTTGCCCCTAAAATCTACATATTCGTTCAAAATTGGGCATGCATGGTCGTTTTTATGCCAGTATATCGTGGCCTGTTTTAATATTTGTTAGGACAAGTTCATTACTGAAATACAAGGCATTTGATGTCCCTGGAACGTAATGGGATGAGAGTGTTAGACATCTGATATTGAGTATTGTGTTGCACAAGTGTTCTAACTCGTCGTGAGGTCAAGGGTTAAACAAATGGCAGAAATGTCTCCGAATTGTGGTAGGTGGCCCATTCCACGATAAATCAACAAGTGAGGGGGACAAATTACAATCTACATCTCGATGAAGCTAAACACATAGGGTTAGTTTGTCTCCATAATCAGCTGTGCAAATTTGGGAAAGATCGGAGCAAGGGCTAAGGAGTTATGAAATCGGACATTTTTTAGAGGTCACCTAGGTTTTTGGAGAATTGAAACTCAATGAAGAGTAACATGAATTCCACAAAGCTATATATCGCTGAACTCGTCATGATCCACTGCGTCTTGTGCCAATTTCGAAATATATGTTGACGTATTTTTTTAAATCGTGAGCTTGTGACTTAAGATAATGTGGCCTAGTTTGACCTTCGAGACAGTCACAATGCTATTTTAGAAATTCAGAAGCGACGAAGGATGATTTGTGAAATCCTAGATCGTCACTTGTAAGGAGAAAAGTAATAGGAATGTTTTCACCTTATATTTACATATTTATTAGCAATATATTTCGGCCTCAACGTCAGCACATCAAAGAATGCATGATCGTATTTCCCCGAAAACACTGCAGGGTTTTTATTACCGCCAATCACTTTAATACCTTCGGGCGTTTCAAACCACACATTCTAGAAATGAAAAGAGGAACCTCATTGAATGAGTAATCGCATTCATCTTGAACTGCTTGAGAACAAATTTGGCTCGGACGCATCCATTGACACACACTGAACGTGAAATGAATCCATTCGATCATGAGCCGTCTACATCGGTGTAATAAAATAAAGTAACAGAATTACACAATGCAATGCAATACAATAATGCGGTGCAATACAGTATTATAATACAATGCAATGTAATGATCTACAGATCAGCAGATCATCCCATACCTTGTCAGAATCCCAGTTCAGACTGATGATCTATCACTGCGATAATAGTAATCAACACAATCTATGTTAGCGCGCATACTAGCACGTCTCACTTTACCCAACTACCACTAACACACGTGTGTACCGCATCGGTAAGCAGTTCATGAACTATTACAGTGTTGTGGGTGTGAACATGTGGTACACGTGTGTGTGATGGCTTTCCAGAAACGCTCGGTTCGGTGGGTGGTGACGTCCATCGCCTCCTGCTTTGATACAAATATTAATTTGATGCATCTGGCTAGCGTGTGCGACAGATGCTCAGCATGCCCTCAGCATGCCCTCAACATGCCCTCAACATGCCCTCTGCCGTCAGTAGCTGGTTGTTAAGCGGGCGCTCGAGGCTCTCTTGAGCCGCGACACGCTTGGCTGTGCCCTCGATGCCGTCGCAAGCGTCCTTGCTATGAGATGTGACAAAAAAGCCACTCACGAGATACCCCGAAATCTGTCTGATGGTGACACACATTGACGAAGTCATGCTTATTCGCATACTGCCGTCTGTGAAATAAATATATTTTGAGTTCAGGTACTATGGGCCGAATATCTGGGATAAGCCGTTGCAAGAACGCATGCACCATGTCGGTGTTGTGCTTTGTGCCGTCAGAGATATAGCAGTAGCTCTGATGGTACAGTAACTCGTTCTCACGTCAGTACACTACACACGGGTGCAGGGTGCACTTAGGTGAACCCCAGTAGAGGCCTTGAACTGCATCCTGCACCACAAATAAATAATTTTCATCGAAATCGTACTAGACGATCACTTCACCCTCCTTGGCAGTAGCCTTTGCGTAGGTGAAGTGCTAACCTTGTTTGTCAGCCACAAAGTGGTGTCTGGTCAGCTTCACGATTTTCTGGCTCAAATATCACATGCTTTCCTCTTCGGTCTAGACTATTTCTGCGAGTGCACAGCGATGCGTGCTCATCCACTGTTTGTACCTAATCTCATTATCCATGTCATCACCTGCGGCTAAATCATCTTCACTATCTTCTCCTCATTTGTCCGCGCGGATACTCCTCAGAACATTCATCCCTCCGTCTTCACCAGGGCGGTCCTCACGGACGTGCATCATACGATCCCGGTTTTCCGTGCCACATACAGCGTGATCGAGGAGGTTACGGTATTTGAGACCGGAAAGGCCGAGAGCAGACATGAGCAGTTTTGGGTTTTGATGATAAGTGCACATGCACATCCGGTGCGTCCCACTGTTGCTTGCCAAGACGCAATGCTTCGGACGAAGGGCAGCAAAGGTTAAGAAGCCGGTGCGAGGGTTTTCAGAGTTCTGTTTGTGTTGATCATATATATCACACAAATTTCCCACAGTAAGCCTTTTCTGAACTCTACTTTTTATTCCATCAACATATCGCACCATAACACGGTCGGTCTTGTCGAGACACATCCAGCTGGTCTGGTCCGACTCATAAAATTGCTTTGCTTTCACCTTAACTGCGTCCGACACCCTCAGAAATTTCCTCGCTTCGCAGGCATCACGTTCAGCGAGAGTGAGCAGTGAGCACTGGGCGCCCAAACACGGTGCCCAGTGCTCACCAAACACGTTGTTTGTGCCCTTCCTGATATTTCACTATATTCGCATATTTTTATTTTCGCGAGGAAATAAATGGTTGTGCGAATGGTTTCTCGGTTATCGGAATGTAATTGTTATACTGTAGATGCTTCTCTCTCCTTGTAACTCATGGTAAGGTATAACTCATAAATCACCTACTACCACAATTTGGACACAGTTGTGCCATTTTGTTCAACCCTTGACCTCACAAGTTAGAACACATGTGCAACACAACATTCAAGATCAGATGATTAACATTATCACCCCATCACGTGCCTCGAACGTCAAAAGCCTTGTATTTCAGTAATATACCGTTATAATTACATATTCATACAGGCCACGATGAACTAGCTAAAAAACCATGCCTGCCTAATTTTGAAGGGATATGTAGAGTTTTAGGAGCAAAACCCCTTTTTGCTTCGAAAGATAGATATCGAACTTCATTTCTGCACTTTTTTAAATCGCATTGTGACTGTCCCGAAAGGTAAAATAGGTCACGTGACCTTAGCTCACGATGTCATGATTTGAATTATCCCAGAAACAATTATTTCGATATAGCCAAAAGATGTAGTGGGTCATTGTGAGTTTACCGATATATATATATATATATATATATATATATATATATATATATATATATATATATATATATATATATATATATATATATATATATATATATATATATATATATATATATATATATATATATATATATATATATATATACCGAGTTTGATACTGAATTGTGTCTGACGACTTGGCACAATTCAGATTGTTCTTCATTGAGCTAAATACCTCAAAAGACAACCTTGCAAGGTGACATCTCATAAATGCCCGAAGCGATAACTTCTTGACTGATCTTACTTTTGTAATGGCCCAGCTGGATTGGGCGCATCAGATAACCCCACACAAGTATTTTCATAACAGTATAAAATATTGGGTGTTAATTTGGCCCTTTCACTTGTCGATTTGTCGTGAAATGGGCCAGCTTAGCTAACCTCACACAGCTATATAGATGGGAACAGGGCCCAAATAGCCAATGTCCGGTACGGTATGGCGAACTGATCTCAGTGTTGCCTGTCACGGATGGCAATGTCACGGATGGCAATGTCCGGTACGGTATGGCGAACTGATCTCAGTGTTGCCCGTCACGGATGGCAATGTCTGGTACGGTATGGCGAACTGATCTCAGTGTTTCCTGTCACGGATGGCAATGTCCGGTACGGTATGGCGAACTGATCTCAGTGTTTCCTGTCACGGATGGCAATGTCACGGATGGCAATGTCCGGTACGGTATGGCGAACTGATCTCAGTGTTTCCTGTCACGGATGGCAATGTCCGGTACGGTATGGCGAACTGATCTCAGGGTGTCCTGTCACGGATGGCAATGTCACGGATGGCAATGTCTGGTACGGTATGGCGAACTGATCTCAGTGTTTCCTGTCACGGATGGCAATGTCACGGATGGCAATGTCCGGTACGGTATGGCGAACTGATCTCAGTGTTGCCTGTCACGGATGGCAATGTCACGGATGGCAATGTCTGGTACGGTATGGCGAACTGATCTCAGTGTTGCCTGTCACGGATGGCAATGTCACGGATGGCAATGTCCGGTACGGTATGGCGAACTGATCTCAGTGTTGCCTGTCACGGATGGCAATGTCACGGATGGCAATGTCCGGTACGGTATGGCGAACTGATCTCAGTGTTCCTGTATGGCAATGTGTACGGTATCAACTGATCTCAGTGTTTCCTGTCACGGATGGCAATGTCACGGATGCCAATGTCCGGTACGGTATGGCGAACTGATCTCAGTGTTTCCTGTCACGGATGGCAATGTCACGGATGCCAATGTTCGGTACGGTATGGCGAACTGATCTCAGTGTTTCCTGTCACGGATGTCAATGTCCGGTACGGTATGGCGAACTGATCTCAGTGTTGCCTGTCACGGATGGCAATGTCACGGATGGCAATGTCCGGTACGGTATGGCGAACTGATCTTAGTGTTGCCTGTCACGGATGGCAATGTCCGGTACGGTATGGCGAACTGATCTCAGTGTTGCCTGTCACGGATGGCAATGTCCGGTACGGTATGGCGAACTGATCTCAGTGTTGCCTGTCACGGATGGCAATGTCCGGTACGGTATGGCGAACTGATCTCAGTGTTGCCTGTCACGGATGGCAATGTCCGGTACGGTATGGCGAACTGATCTCAGTGTTGCCTGTCACGGATGCCTACTGCCTGACCAGTGCACAAAGTGAGAAGCAAGGTCTGAAGATGACAATTTGCCAAAATGGCACGGTGATGTCCTGTGCAATTTGACTACGTGTCACGATGCAGTGTCATGTTTTCATGGCCGCTCTAATAATGCGCATCACAGGAGCTTCCTCCACATACATATATTTCAATCCTCGTGAATATCATACAGCTCATGCAAGGAAGCCTCAAGGTACCAAGCTTCCTGGCTGCGCTGACGTTGATGATGTTTCAACACAGGCCTCAGTATGCATGCAAAATCATGTATTCCGATCATTATAAATGTCGTGCAGCAAATGCAAAGCACTGTCATATACATTATGGATACATACAAAGGGCACGTCTGTGATATGAAGACGTGCGATCAAAAAGCATAGCCCATTCGTCAGACACGATCGGGGATTTGGTTTGCGCGATAGGTGAAGTGTTGGTTACTTATTTAATGAAACACTGCGGTGTAATCCTAAGATGCGCGGCGATAATGCCGTTACTGTCGTCAACACTGCATAGAAAACGTCCCGAAAGGCCACACGTATAATTCCAGAGCAATGCGTTGCTGCAAACAGGAAACTCTGGCGCACCTTCAGGGTTGAATGCTTGACAATATATGTGGTATGCATGATGCTGCATATAATTGAACATACCGTTTGCAGATATTTGCAGCATTGTACCGCATAAATTGCAATGAATGAATACATCTACTAGAACAACCATCTGTCAGTATTCAGAGGACGACTTGGGCAAAATAGTTGAAATTTACCAGACCCTGCGAGCAAAAAATTGTACAAATGTATTAATCATTATCAGACATCTAGTGAGTTCCAAGGTCAGAAACCCGCTTTGCAGTAATGCTGCTGCTGCTGCGCTCATACAAAGGCCATGCTGGATAGTTTTAACCCGCGGGTCACTTGTGGGAGGGACTTTTTGTTCCTGGCATATCTTGAATAGCGCCGGAACAGCTAAGCCTGGCAGGCTCAAACTTCGAGTACATTGAAGGGAAAACATGCTACGTTTCAAACAGGTTGAGTTCACGATATCTTAGATCAGGCCCATATTACGTCATAAAGTCAATTGGTTTTTCAGCACTGATGTCGATAGAGACGAACCTGGCGGAGCAAGTTATGAAGAAAATGAGGGTAAATGATGATGCCAAGTAAAAGCATACACATGGACACACACACACACACACACACACACACACACACACACACACACACAGACACCGCCCGGGGGCACCAGAGGGCGGGGCAGGGCGTGACAGACGCGCAGCCAAGCCCCGACGCCCGGAGGCACTAGTGGAGGGCGCAGGTGGCTTCATTCATCATGAGCAGAGCTGTAAACGCCAACCAAGCCTACTCAACGTGAATTATGTGAAGATGAGGCTACTGAAGTTGTCACAGGAGCGAAACCTCTTCCATTTCTATGTGACGGCAACCAGCAGGTGCGCTCACAGCGGAAACTTGCTGCAAGGACTCGCGGTCAGATCCACCACGATAGAGCGGTCAGATCCAGTACGATAGAACGGCCAGATCCAATATGACTGAGCGGTCAGATCTGGTATGACAGAGCTGTCAGATCCATATCCAGTATGACAGAGCGGTCAGATCCAATATGACAGAGCGCTCAGATCCAGTATGACAGAGCTTCCAGATCCAGTATGATAGAGCGGTCAGATCCAGCACGATAGAGCGGTCAGATCGAGTATGACAGAGCGGCCAGATACAGCAGGCTAGAGCGGTCAGATCCAGTATGACAGAGCGGTCAGATCCAGCTCGATAGAGCGGCCAGATCCAGCACGATAGAGCGGCCAGATCCAGTATGATAGAGCGGTCACATCCAGCACGATAGAGCGGCCAGATATAAACCAACGGTACTGGATGGCAGCGATGAATAATTACATTCGTGGGAACAGATCCAGCAGTGACAACTTCCTTCTCAGCGATGCCGGTGAAATGAGAAGCATTAAATCCATAAGCGCCATGAACTGCCGTTCAGATTAGCTGCTCCATCTCCATTGCATCCATCGCTGGCGCATTTGGCAGCATTGAGGACAAGATAACAAATTTCCGCTGCAAACTCGGCCAGTGAGTTTCGATCGAAGCTGTTAACTCTCAGAAGACTGTTGGTTGTTCCCGGCGACCGTGACTTCTGCGTGTACCGGCCGATACGTGGCAATAGCAGCCAGGGATGGTCCGTGTGGCACCTGTTCAGAGCGCGATTGACAGAGCGCACACGGGACACACACGGGACACACACGGGACACACACCGCTGCTGGTCGCGCGTCACGTCACGTCACGTCACGCACGTCACGTCACGTAGCATTCTCGCCGCGTGACGCCTACTGAGCCGCTCATTGAATATTACTGGCTGGCTTGATCCGTGCCCAAAACATGTTGCCTTGGTCCTAGGATCACCAGCCATTGGAGCACCGGTGCATTTATGGCTTCCGTCCTACGAGATCAAAGTCAAGACCTACCAAGATCAGTGGTAGAACTCAGCAGAAAAATGAACTGAGAGGATATTTGATGGTAAGCGTCACTTTATTGTTGGATGTTTTTTTACTTTGCATCCATTCTCAGGAGATAGCTGGGATCAAAGCCAAGTTTTCTAAATTCAGAAACTAGTTTTTCCTTAATTCAGGAACTGAGCTTCAAACTCATCAGAGTCAGTGAACAAACTCATCCGAATTAGCTCACACAAGCGTAGTTTAGTCGGTCAGCCGTCGCCCTAAATTGCTATATGTGGCAACAGTAGCTGCGAGTTTCTGTCAATTAAAAACGTTATTCGCCAAGGCATTAATTCCGATTGTTTGGAGCAACGGATGTATGGCGCTAGGTTCTATTCTAAACAGAGCTAGTTACGTCGACCCAAACCCCACCCTCAATCTGGAAATTCCAGTTAATGGGCAGAATCTTAACCGGGAGCTTAACGTGCTGCCAATAGATGGACATGACCGCTCCGCTGCCGGGTGGCAGACCTTATCGGGCCAGTTGCCAGCCAGCCCGTCAGCCGGGAGCTATGCACACGCCAACGAGTACTCGCCAGAGCATGGGAGGCCCGTCAGGCCAGTGCTCTTAACACGCGCACTGGAGGGGGGCGAAATCCGCCCACCCCTCCAGTTTTTCGTATATAACTGCAGATTTTACCGATATACGCGATTTTCTGCGTACCTGCTTAGAAATGACCGGCACGTCGTTTAAAGAAAGTAAAATGGAAATCGGGCCGAAAAATATTCAAGTTAGGGGCGCTAAAGTAAAAAAGAAAATTCCCAGCGCCGGACCACAAAAATGGGCGCTGATGCGCTTCCCGTATATCCGCAAAAGGGAAGTGTTCCTGGCAACACTAGCGACTTGTTTGATGTATATTGATATGCTATATAGTTTCCAGGCCACATTAGGTCACCGAGGTCAAGTCAGGTCAAGTTCATGACAGGTTAATGGAACCAGACTTGATCAACTGGAATGTTGTCATAAATGCACTACTGTTTGTCGTTTGTACTGTTTGTCATTGCGTTTCCATACTTTATTCATGTACTTCACTCCTTTCTTCGCGAAGCCGATTGCCCCGAGCTGCCCGACGGAGCAGTCGGGCGGGCGGCCCGGTTCCGGTAACTCGAACAGGTAACTGACCTGATAAAGTGCTGCTATATAGGTGACCTGAGGTCAAATGTCGGGTCCAGCATCTGTATTGCATCATTCGTAATGTCCAAAACATCATTGATGCCCATTTTGGAGCATTTAAACACAATCACAGCGATCCATAACAATGACAAGCCAAGCCACGCAAAACAAGAAAATTGTTACAAATGTGACCTCATTTGGCCTTGAAGATATTGACCAAAGGTCATGAAATTTGCACATAGTAGAGTTCACTACCGTACCCATCCACCCTGTGAATTTTGTGCCTCCAGCTTTAATAGGAGCCGAGATCTTAGGGGGCCGGAATCCGCCCCCCCCCCCTCCAGTGCGCGTAATTTTCAGAGGCCCTCCAGGGCGCGTGTTAATCTACTTAATCTTACAATACGCTATTGATTTGCTCAGGGAAGTTGCAGGCTCTCGAATTTCTGCTTATGGGAAATTCGATGCGTGAAGATCTCGCGTAGCCATTCTGCTATCTCTTGCATGCGGTAACGATTTGTTGCAAGGCCTATCTGGCACGTAATTGCATCAGAATATGACATCTCATCCCCCGTAAATTTGTCTGATGAGGTCTTGTCACGTTTTAATTTCACCCATTTATTTCCCGCCACCACGAAACACTGACCGTTCCCGCCAACATGGAACAATGACTTGGTTCCAACACTGATCTTTTGGCTGCAGGATGCCTAACGTAGTAGTATGTACTATCTGCAATACGGCGCACTGCCTGTAGGGACGTCTAGACGCGGTGAACAGGCATTTAAATTAATAAAGGTACTGCACAGAGAATGACATAGCGAAGGACGAGACAAACCACACATATACCTCGTTACGAAGTTATAATCATATATTCATAGTTATATGAACCGGCCGAGTTAAATACACTGCTGGTCGCTGGTGGACGGGACATGGAGCAAGTAGGGGAGACCGGGTACCGGCCGAGTTAAATACACTGCCGGTCGCTGGTGGACGGGACATGGAGCAAGTAGGGGAGACCGGGTACCGGCCGAGTTAAATACACTGCCGGTCGCTGGTGGACGGGACATGGAGCAATAGGGGAGACCGGGTACCGGCCGAGTTAAATACACTGCCGGTCGCTGGTGGACGGGACATGGAGCAAGTAGGGGAGACCGGATACCGGCCGAGTTAAATACACTGCCGGTCGCTGGTGGACGGGACATGGAGCAAGTAGGGGAGACCGGGTCTAGTTGATGCAATTTTGGCGAAGCTCAAAATAATTCATCACTTTGGGAGGGTAGCAAGGAGATAGCTACACCTACACCAATCCTAAACATTCTAGTATCATCCCTGATACTTATGTTTTCGTCGCATCCTCTGGGCTTTCCACCAGAGAGCAAAACATCGAGCAACTACCGGCTTATCAACATACACCGTTATAGTGGTAAGTTGTTACTGACGATGGGGTAAGTCGATAAAATGTTGGTTAAATAATATAGATTATCCATGGGTAGCATTAATTTGCGCTATCTGACAGGTTCATATTTCACGCGAACACTAATAATACTCGTTTGAGTCCCGGCTAACCATTGCTCATGGTTCATGTCATTTATGGAATGAGCAAACGTTCATTCCGTAGCTGCATCTTTTCCTTCGTCTAGTCTCTTCCGTCGGATGCAAAATATCCGTAGAAATATCGGGTAAGATTATCTCAAAACAGTTTCAGCAAACACCTCCATAAAAAGGCAATTATGTGGTTTTGTTTTCATTGTCAGTCCAGAAAACATTGGTACATGATGATGTTGATACGGACTGATTAAGTTGAGGCATCAATTTACCACGCAGGTTTTCTGGTGCAGGCTCCAACATGTTATACAACATTGAGAGTACACTGTAGTGGCAAACGACAAAAGCATTTCACCGTTGCAAAGTTGAGAGAAAATGGTAATGATAACAGACACTTAAAAAGTTAGCAAATAGACGACAAGTTATACATTAAGGCGAAGCACAGACATTGAAATTTTACTTTCGCTCCAAAAATGTGCCACATCGTCACCATTCCGCAGCCGTGGGTTGAAAGGACTTAGGCTTGTTTTTACTGCGAGAAGAGGGTGTCGGTAGCAAACTATGTGAAGGCATGGCAACCGGTTTGATATTTTTTTGGGAGAAAATGATGCTGTGTCAACCATCCAGTGTATCAACTTGACCCGGTCTCTCCTACATGCCATTTGCTGTTTGCCCCAACGAAGCGTGCTCCGAGCAAGTTTGATGTACGCGTGAGGACTGACGCCACCATTTAATGACGCTTTGTATTTGAACATGAGTTTTACATGTGCGAGCATCACTGACCAGTTACATGACGTTGACCGATGCATCGTAGTGTATATAGACTAACGGACAGGGGTGTGTGATCATATTCAACTGGGTGGGCTTCAGCCTCCCAACTTGAAGCCCCGCCCCACCCCCCCAACTTTGAAAGTCAATTCCATGAATAATTCAAGCAATGCTGCATAGATCTCGAGTACGACATGCTACTCGTGTCAATCTAGGTAGGTGTAATATTGTCCAAAATGTACAATGAGTGGTGATGATATTCTTGCGGTTCTTCTAAAATTGTTTAGTATTAGTAATGACTGTCTTATTTGATAAATTGAAATAGCATGAGCGGTCCTATTTTATGTTTTCTCAAATCGATAATCACACTGGTCATTTCGCACTGATCACAATGTAGAGTTTGTTGTCATGGTTACATGTTGTTTCTTTTCATACTGTTTTTAATCCGTTTTGATCGACGGAAATTTGAAGCGACGTATATAAATATCACAAAAGCAATAATGAAATTGGGCATAATGCGAAGCGAAAGGGGAAGAAGTCGTTTCCGCATTAAGTGGATTCTCCATATTCGGTAGTAGTTTTTCGATTAACAATTTCCTGATTGTTTTTTCCCCGGATAGCCAATGTTCATAAAAAACTGGAAAAAGGAATATAATATTGATGAAATTTTTTTTCTTTTCAACATGGTAAAATACAGTTCCAAAATCTGGGAGAAATTGGTATTTGGGGGTAGCCTATGCTGATCGACCCAGTGCTGTGCCCGCCTCCCCCAACTGATCTTGCGATCCTACACCCCTGGTAACGGATGACTACCTGTAACCCCGCCAAGTCCACTTCGAGCGCCAAAAGAGTTCAAGGATGAATAAGAACACAACGAACTCGGACTTTGGCGCTCAAGACAGAAAAAAATGTCACTCCGCATTTTGGTTGTTTTGACAGTATAATTACAACGTGACATCAAACTCAAACTCATTTATTCGGCAGAGGTCCAATTCACATGGTTAGTAAAACGGTTTTTCACAATGCCACGTCGAATACTAAAAGCGATAACATGGAAAGTAGGTGTACGATCAATTAAAAATAAAAACACACCATAAAAACATACACACATGAACAGCAACAGCCTCGCCGCACCACAGAGTTGACCGTCACGCCACACCATCCCCTGTTGCCAAAATCCCCGCCTTCAATTTCACCTTGAATTGGGGAATTCCGGGAGCGAGTCCCGTCTCATTAAGTGCCAGGACAGCCCGGTAACACAGCCTCCGGCGACCCGACTCCGTCCTTATTTGGTGGAGGGTTAGATGGTCGGCGCGTCGGGTCTCGCGCCCGTGCAATTCTCGGCCCCGGGGACCAATGCTCGCACGGAGGGTGGCGGGCTGCCCTGACACTAGTACACGTTCCAGAAAAGAGACAGTATGGTAGGTGGTCAGCTGACACGCGCGCAACCAGCCAATCTGCTCCAGCGCATCAGAGATGTGGGAGTAACGCCGCCTCCAAGTCACTACTCGCGCGCAGAAGTTAATTATCTTCTGCACGCGTCGCACCTGTGTCACGCCCGCCGAGCCATACACAGAGATACAGTATCGGACAACTGATACTGCTAACGATTCTACTATGAGTTTTAGAGCCGAATGTGGTATGACATGACGCGCATGAATTAGGACCATGAGAATACCTGTTGCTTTGTTGGCAGTCGCGTCAATGTGAGCCTGATAGGTGAGGTGACGATCGATGGTGAGGCCGAGACATTTTGCAGCTCGTGAGTCCTAAATAGTTGTTCCACAAAAATTTAGAGTGACCGGTGGCAGGTTACGGAGCATGGCCTGCGTGCCGAGGACAACCATCTGCGTCTTCGCGGTGTTTACCTTCATGCCATTGTGGCAGAACCATTGGTAGGCAGAGCTGAGGGCGGCTTCCATGCGCTGGATGATTAAATTCAAGTCCCGCTTTTTGCCACTAATGATCAGGGATGAGTCATCAGTGTACGTCACAGTAGTCACGTCGTCGCCGATGCACATGCTCAGATCATTAGCATACAGCGCGTACAAAATACAAGAAAGCGCTCCCCCCTGGAAAATTCCAGTTTTGATGGCCTGAGTTTTTGAGAGGTTGCCTCCCCCAGCCCCACAGACGCATCCGGCTGCGGCCCTGCACAGCTCGGCCCTGCACCGGCCCGCGCCGGACTCGTGTCCGCTCATCTGCACCTGCTGTGTATGGCCGGCGAGGTAGCTGCGGAACCAGTGCGTATGTATTCCATAGGCTTCTAGTTTTTCGAGTAATTTGGAATGTGGGACGGCATCGAAGCATTTTGAGAGATCTAGGAGTACCATAATCGAAATTTCACCGCGATCCATTGCTCGTAGTGCTGTGTCGGTGATTACATGAAGTGCTGATTCGGTAGAATGTTGTTTTCGATAACCGTGTTGTGCGTCCGAAAGCAAGTAATTTTCCTCAATGTACTGGTAAAGCTGTCTCTGCACAACACGTTCTACGATTTTTGTGATGGCCAGAAGTATCGAAATGGGTCGTGTGTCGGATGGCGCCGTAACTACCTTGGTTTTGAGGATTGGCGTGACAAGGGCGTGCTTCCACACTGCTGGAACGCGACCGGTGACATCGTAGATGAACAGCGCAAGCAGCCAAGCATACATGAGGAATTTCCATAACACCACAATGTGCTAAATGTTGATTACATTAAACGTCCCATGTTGCGTTTGATGTACAAATCGCCTTTCCCGAAAATCGTGTGGATTTGGCACCTTTGGTGCCATGAGCGGACAAACCGAGCGAAGTAGATCTCCTGATACGGCGTCATGGTGCTCGAGAGGGACACCTTGAGACAAGTCGCATGAAAATGGCACGTTAGCACTCTGAATGGACGGTGAGATATCGTCCTGGGGGAGGATTGTTGTTTAATCTCGCAAATTTATGCTACAAGCAATTAGGAAACATAAAATCCTTATCTTAATTTCTCCCCGGATAATATTTGAATGAAGCTTTATCAGGTATATAGTTAACTAATCAATTTGTAAAACGCTATGCAGTGGCGTACGTGCTAGGAATGGGTACTCGTTGGAAATACAACACGACCAACACAGAATAAAATAAGCAGTTGCTTCCTGTACAACAGACATCCTGTGACCGCGAACATGGCGAGATCTTATTCATGTAATGAAATGGGTCAGGTGAGCTTAACACGAAATAGGCCACTTAATGATTCTGCAGATGCATATGCACCTAGGTTGAGTCGTGAATAAATTATCCAGAATCATTTGGAAGAAAGAAACCAATTGGGAACCAACTGTCCATCCACAGGGCTGTTCTCTGGCTATATTTCGTCGTGGGTAGATGAGAGAAGTGGATATTCTTATGCTTTGGAGGGTGGGAGCGATGCTGGCATGCCCTCCCCCTGCTCCCCAACAACTGCAGGTTTTAAAATGTACCCTGTAAAGTCCCCGCTGACAAATTTCGATGCTATTGCCTCCATGCATCGCGGCCTCCAATATTGTTTTTAATAAAACAAAAATGCACCTATGTTGGTTTAAGTTCCTTGACGTCTTCTGTGGTGGGTGGGTGACGTCTGGTGAGGTTCTCTGTGGTTGGTAGGTGACATCTGGTGGTGTCCTCTGTGGTGGGTGGGTGACGTCTGGTGAGGTTCTCTGTGGTGGGTGGGTGACGTCTGGTGAGGTTCTCTGTGGTGGGTGGGTGACGTCTGGTGAGGTTCTCTGTGGTTGGTGGGTGACGTCTGGTGAGGTTCTCTGTGGTGGGTGGGTGACGTCTTGTGAGGTTCTCTGTGGTGGGTGGGTGACGTCTGGTGAGGTTCTCTGTGGTGGGTGGGTGACGTCTGGTGAGGTTCTCTGTGGTGGGTGGGTGACGTCTGTGAGGTTCTCTGTGGTGGGTGGGTGACGTCTGGTGAGGTTCTCTGTGGTGGGTGGGTGACGTCTGGTGAGGTTCTCTGTGGTGGGTGGGTGACGTCTGGTGAGGTTCTCTGTGGTGGGTGGGTGACGTCTGGTGAGGTTCTCTGTGGTGGGTGGGTGCGTCTGGTGACGTCTGGTGAGGTTCTCTGTGGTGGGTGGGTGACGTCTGGTGAGGTTCTCTGTGGTGGGTGGGTGACGTCTGGTGAGGTTCTCTGTGGTGGGTGGGTGACGTCTGGTGAGGTTCTCTGTGGTGGGTGGGTGACGTCTGGTGAGGTTCTCTGTGGTGGGTGGGTGACGTCTGGTGAGGTTCTCTGTGGTGGGTGGGTGACGTCTGGTGAGGTTCTCTGTGGTGGGTGGGTGACGTCTGGTGAGGTTCTCTGTGGTGGGTGGGTGACGTCTGGTGAGGTTCTCTGTGGTGGGTGGGTGACGTCTGGTGAGGTTCTCTGTGGTGGGTGGGTGACGTCTGGTGAGGTTCTCTGTGGTGGGTGGGTGACGTCTGGTGAGGTTCTCTGTGGTGGGTGGGTGACGTCTGGTGAGGTTTGGTTCTCTGTGGTGGGTGGGTGACGTCTGGTGAGGTTCTCTGTGGTGGGTGGGTGACGTCTGGTGAGGTTCTCTGTGGTGGGTGGGTGACGTTTGGTGACGTCTGGTGACGTCTGGTGACGTCTGGTGACGTCTGGTGACGTCTGGTGACGTCTGGTGACGTCTGGTGACGTCTGGTGACGTCTGGTGGGTGACGTCTGGTGAGGTTCTTTGTGGTTGGTGGGTGATATCTGCTGGTGTCCTCTGTGGTAGGTGGGTGACGTCTGGTGAGGTTCTTTGTGGTTGGTAGGTGATATCTGCTGGTGTCCTCTGTGGTGGGCGGGTGACGTCTGGTGAGGTTCTCTGTGGTGGGTGGGTGACGTCTGGTGAGGTTCTCTGTGGTGGGTGGGTGACGTCTGGTGAGGTTCTTTGTGGTTGGTAGGTGATATCTGCTGGTGTCCTCTGTGGTGGGTGGGTGACGTCTGGTGAGGTTCTTTGTGGTTGGTAGGTGATATCTGCTGGTGTCCTCTGTGGTGGGTGGGTGACGTCTGGTGAGGTTCTTTGTGGTTGGTAGGTGATATCTGCTGGTGTCCTCTGTGGTGGGTGGGTGACGTCTGGTGAGGTTCTTTGTGGTTGGTAGGTGATATCTGCTGGTGTCCTCTGTGGTAGGTGGGTGACGTCTGGTGAGGTTCTTTGTGGTTGGTAGGTGATATCTGCTGGTGTCCTCTGTGGTGGGTGGGTGACGTCTGGTGAGGTTCTTTGTGGTGGGTGGGTGACGTCTGGTGAGGTTCTTTGTGGTGGGTGGGTGACGTCTGCTGGTGTCTTCTGTGGTGGGTGGGTGACGTCTGGTGAGGTTCTTTGTGGTGGGTGGGTGACGTCTGGTGAGGTTCTTTGTGGTGGGTGGGTGACGTCTGCTGGTGTCCGCTGTGGTGGGTGGGTGACGTCTGGTGAGGTCCTCTGTGGTGGGTGGGTGACGTCTGGTGAGGTTCTTTGTGGTTGGTAGGTGATATCTGCTGGTGTCCTCTGTGGTGGGCGGGTGACGTCTGGTGAGGTTCTTTGTGGTTGGTAGGTGATATCTGCTGGTGTCCTCTGTGGTAGGTGGGTGACGTCTGGTGAGGTTCTTTGTGGTTGGTAGGTGATATCTGCTGGTGTCCTCTGTGGTGGGTGGGTGACGTCTGGTGAGGTTCTTTGTGGTTGGTAGGTGATATCTGGTGGTGTCCTCTGTGGTAGGTGGGTGACGTCTGGTGAGGTTCTTTGTGGTTGGTAGGTGATATCTGCTGGTGTCCTCTGTGGTGGGTGGGTGACGTCTGGTGAGGCTCTTTGTGGTTGGTAGGTGATATCTGGTGGTGTCCTCTGTGGTAGGTGGGTGACGTCTGGTGAGGTTCTTTGTGGTTGGTAGGTGATATCTGCTGGTGTCCTCTGTGGTGGGTGGGTGACGTCTGGTGAGGTTCTTTGTGGTTGGTAGGTGATATCTGCTGGTGTCCTCTGTGGTGGGTGGGTGACGTCTGGTGAGGTTCTTTGTGGTTGGTAGGTGATATCTGCTGGTGTCCTCTGTGGTGGGTGGGTGACGTCTGGTGAGGTTCTTTGTGGTTGGTAGGTGATATCTGCTGGTGTCCTCTGTGGTGGGTGGGTGACGTCTGGTGAGGTTCTTTGTGGTTGGTAGGTGATATCTGCTGGTGTCCTCTGTGGTGGGTGGGTGACGTCTGGTGAGGTTCTTTGTGGTTGGTAGGTGATATCTGCTGGTGTCCTCTGTGGTGGGTAGATAATATCTAGTCCAATTATCTATGTTAGGTGGTTGATATCTGCTGGTGTCCTCTGTGGTAGGTGGGTGACGTGCGATGAGTTTCTCCTGTGGTAGGATTGCCCATCTGACATCTATTCAACTAGGTTTGACTTAGTTATGTTGTATGTCCAACCGGAGCCAATTCATTGCATCATCAAAAGCAGACTTGTAATTCAGTCACATAAAGCACATTTATCTTCACTGCAACGTAGCGGATAAATAAATGAATACACACACACACACATACATATATATATATATATATATATATATATATATATATATATATATATATATATATATATATATATATATATATATATATATATATGTATGTATGTATGTATGCATGTATGTATATATACATGGCGTGGTAGTCTGGTTAGCACGCAAGCTTAAACCTACTTAATAGGAATAGGCGTTGAAGAAGGAAACAAACATGGATCACAAATGGCGTTGCACGGGACATATTGGCTCTGCGATTGGAAATAACAGCACGGCATTTGGCGCTGTGTGTAAACAGTTGGTCTGCTTGGCGCTGTACGGAAAAGGGAACGATGATGTCACATTTGAACCGACACTACAATCTGTAGAACATGACACGCCAGGCGTTTTAAGCAATGCCTATGTGTAGAAAGCGGCTTATCTTAGCCCTGATAAGCCAGTGTACGTTCTTCACAATACATACAGTGGTTCCGCTAAAGGCATTTAAAAACAAGAGTATTTCCTCTTAATTGGATTCCTGGTTTGATAACTTTTGCTGGTGCATACCCATCATGGGTTAGCATGCTAGTAAGCAAGCGAATTCAGAGAAAACAATTAGTTCGCCTATAGAGCAACAAGGAGGCAGATATACGAAAGCGTTGTTGGGTTTTCATCGGCGCTTAGGCCGAACAATGCCAACATCGTAGCACATTGGCGCTGTACGTGGACAGCTTGGTGCTCTATGCAACAGGGAGCAATGGCGCGACCCTGAGTCATAAATATATATCGTATCGTATCGCATCGTCAATATCGTAGCTTATTGGCGCTGTACGTGGACAGTTTGGCGCCATGTGCGGCAGGGAACAATGGCGCGACTGCTGGACAAAAAGGTTTTTCATGATTCAAAGCACAACATTTCTAGTGATTTAAGTAATTAATATGTGCACAAAGCGCCTCAATGCGATCCCAGACGATTGGCGGGATGTTTTATATGGCACAGGCTTGCTTAAGTTGCATTGGTTTACTACAGCTTAAATTATTTACATTGCTAACTTGGTCGGAGTCGTTGATGTATATTCCACCCTTGATTGTGATGTTGGCAGACAAGCGAAGCTTGAGAAAGTATTTAGTTTGTCTTTATCACGCGCCCTGGAGGGCCTCTGGAAATTACTCGCACTGGAGGGGGGGTGGGGGCGGATTCCGCCCCCCATAAGATCTCAGCACCTATTAAAGCTGTAGGAACGAAATTCGCAGGGTGGATGGGTACGGTAGTGAAATATATCGTGTGCAAATTTCATGACCTTAGGTCAATATCTTCAAGGTCAAATTAGGTCACGTTTGTCAAGATTTTCTTGTTTTGCGTGGCTTGGCTTGTCATTGCTATGGATCGCTGTGATTGTGTTTAAATGCTCCAAAATGGGCATCAATGATGTTTTGGACATTACTAATGATGCAATACAGATGCTAGACCCGACATTTAACCTCAGGTTACCTATATAGCAACACTTTATCGGGTCAGTTACCTGTTCCAGTTACCGGAACCGGGCCGCCCGCCCGACTGCTCCGTCGGGCAGCTCGGCGCAATCGGCTTCGCGAAGAAAGGAGTGAAGTACATAACTAAAGTATGGAAACGCAATGACAAACAGTACAAATGAAAAAAAATAGTGCATTTACGACAACATTCCAGTTGATCAAGTTTGGTTCCATTAATCTGTGATGAATTTGACCTGACTTGACCTCGGTGACCTAACATGACCTTGAAACTATATAGCATATCAATATACATCAAACAAGTCGCTAGTGTTGCCAAGAACACTTCCCTTTTGCGAATATACGGGAAGCGCATCAGCGCCGATTTTTGTGGTCTGGCGCTAGGAAGTTTTTCTGACTTTAACGGCCCCTAACTTCAAAATTTTTCTGCCGATTTCCATTTGTCTTACTTTAAACGACGTGCCGGTCATTTCTAAGCAGGTACCCAGAAAATCGCGTATATTGACCGGTAAAATCTGCAGGTATGTGCGAAAAACCGGAGGGGTGAGCGGATTTCGCCCCCCCCCATCCAGTACGCGTGTTAATCCAGTAATTAAGTAAATATATCGGGAAAGCATCGGGTTTCATGTCCCCCAATTTCTGAAAAGTGGCGATTTATTCCCCTCATTTTTTTTAATGTGCCCCCCCAGCCTCAGCTACCTGAGTATGATCGCCGCAAAATTATACTTAATCACTTATAAAGTGAAAATATATACGCAAGAGAGTCACCAAAAACACTAGAAGCCAATCTAGCCAATCAAAGCGCTTCACAGGCTATCTGTAGTCACAAAATCTCCGAATGGTAAATCAGCAAACGTTAGACATTTCTGCTTCCAGGCTATTATTGTATAAATTGAACCTTGACCATCTTGTGTTATCGCTTGGGTGGAAAATTGTTCGTTGCGAGGCAGCAAATTTGCATTATCGCAAGACTTTATGCGTCTTATGATGCATTTCCCTGCGCATATATTTATGTATCTTGAACAAACGTGACTTGGTGTCCTTGGGTATCTTCAAGATCACAGAGGGGAGTCATCGGCAGCCTTAGGCACGTACGTCAAGTTAACGTCGTATTCGTATTCGTATTCAGCGACGAGTTCGCCCGAGGCGTATTTGTATTTGCATTGGCACTCAGCGACGGGTTTATGATCGTTCGAATCATTTACCACAAATGCTTCTGCTTGTACTGATCACGCTGGAGACAACTACATAGGTCTCACATTACCACTTCAATGGTTAAGGTCCAACGCAAACCAGTTTCCTCGGTTGCCTCACTTTTTTTCCCATTTTCACCCAAACCTACCCAAATCTGGTATCAAGCGATAGCCTGTGGTGAACCCTCGTGCAACATTTCAAACCGGTACATACAAACGTCAAACTTTGAGGTGAAAGGTTGGCTTGATTTATTCGATGGCATTATTAAAGCGTTATCGACCGAACGCGAGTTTCGGTTGCTATCGCTTCAATTTCCATCAAATTAGCTTCATTCGACGTAATATGCGATATCAGAAAGCTAAGCAATCGAATTATTTTGCAAGGGCAAAGGCCAAGCTGATCCTTCGGTCGCTTCATTTCTTTTTTCGCTTTCGCTCAAACCAATCCAAATCTGGTGTCAAGCGATAGCCAGTGATGAACACTCGAATAACATTTCAAACGAGGGCATGCCAAGGTCAAAGGTTTGATTGAGTTCTTCGATGACCTCGCGTTTCGTCGCTATGGCTTCAATTTGCAGAAAATGAATGTCATTCGACGTCGCTTGCTGTGCGGTATCAGAAAGTTGATAATGCGAAATAATCTCGACGGGTCAAAATTCAAGCTGATTTCCCCGGTCGCCTCGCATTTTTTCGCCCAAACCTACCCAGATCCTCTATCAATCGATAGGCCATGGTGAACCCTCGAATAACATTTTAAAACCGTAATATGTCAAGGTTAAATCTCAAGGTCAAAGACTAGTTTGAATTATTCGAAGTCCTCGCGATTCGTCGCTATAGGTTGAATTTTCACGAAATGGGTGTCATTCGACTTGGTTTGTGCCGTATTATAAAGTTACGGAATGAACTAATTTCAAAGGTATACGATTTCCTTGGTCGCCTCGCATTTTTGGCCCGCAATAGCCCGTGGTAAACCTCGAGTAACATTTCAAACCGGGACGTGTTAAAGTCAAACCACGACATCGAAGGTTGGCATAAATTGCTCGAAGTCGTCATGCCTTGTCGCTATATCTTCAACTTTCATCAAGTGGGTGTCATTCGACGTGCCGTGAGGTACTCTAGCAAACTGTTCAGAAATCACATTCATTTTCAAAGTCAAAGATCGAACTTATTTCTTCTGTCGTCCCGCGTTTCTTCGTTTTCTCCCAAAGCTACCCATGTTCGGTATCAAGAGATAGCCCGTGGGCAACCCTCGAGTAACATTTCAACCCGGGACATATCAGGTCAAGCCTCAAGGTCAAAGGTTATTTTTTAAAGTCCTCGCGTTTCGTCGCTATGGCTTCAACTTGCATTATATGGGTGTCATTCGACGTGGCTTGCCGTACGGTATCAGAATGTTGAGATATCGAAATAATTTCGAAGGTGTCGAAGGTCTGATATGTGTGCAGTGATTGAGTGCGATAGGAATAGGAAGATCAAATCACTTTTTGTTCGCAGTCATTGCGATAACAGCCACTCATATCCTACTTGACTAGTAGCTCCCCCAATAAATACGTCATAACCTGCTCGGACGACGCTCTCGTCGCTGGTTTTTAATTTACACTGCCACATTGCTGTTCCGGACGTATAAATCATAGAACTTTTTCAAATTGTGCGCTTTCCTCTTAGTCGTTCAACGGAATATGTACAATTTGCAAGAGAAGCCACACCTGAATGCTCACGATTTTATAACCAGCCGGAGTTCATAACCGCGATCGAGCAATGTTGTAATCAGGGGTGGATCCAGGAATTGTCGTGGGTGGCACTTGTATAGAGGAGCACTATTTCTTTGGAGCGGCGCCACTGCGAAAGCACCTGGATGCCTCTGGCTGAAAAAAAAATCAAAGGGGCCGGGTTGCACTTGGTCCTTCCCGAAGGGGCGCCGTTCCTTCCAAGGGGGTGCCTTTTTCTTTAATAGGGGCTCCTCTGGCTGAAACATTCGAGCAGGTACACTGGAACCTTTTCAGAGGGGTGCCTTTTCCCGGCCGGAGGGATGTCACCATCCATGTGGAGGGGGGGGGGCACATACCGTCAGTGCCACACTCTTTATCCACCCTGGTTGTCATTGCATCGAAATGTATCCCCGTGAAGCAGGAAAGCATGGGAGAGGTTATTGTATGTCCATATTTACTACAATAAAACCATCATCCAATATTTTATGTTTTTCCTGCTACAAGAGGGCAACGTTTAACGTAGGTACTTACAGCATTGCTCTTTGGTGATTGTGAAATCGGGTTCAACACATACGACATAAAGCTAGATGTTCATAGACAGTAATAAGGAGTGAAACTTGCTAACTTTGGCGGATTTTTTTGTTCCCAAAATATCACTTTTCACAATTTTAAATCTGAAAGCCAAACATTGAAAATGAAGTAAAGGTGGAAGAATAAAATTCCACAAATATTGTGGAAGAATTAAATGTCCACGTGTTTGTGATGCAGGCATGGAAAATATCGGATTTATAAATTTGGTGGGACATCTGCCATTGATGAGGATTTGTTTGATAAATTGCATTAATGGCTTTGATTTAGTAGAGAGTATGGACGAAACTTGCAATATCTTCAATCTTCAATATTAGGGACATTTCATAGTCTATGTTCTAATGCACGGTTCTTAGACGTGAGGCTACTAAACCAATTCACACTTACTGATACTGATGCAATACTATGATATCAAATACTGATGCCTATCGTATATTTCTTAAAGTCCTTAGGAGTTGGATGTTAACACCTTTTTCGATATGGCAAGAAGTTGAAGTCACTCCCTCTCACAGAAAAAGTACCGGCAGTTGAAGTATCTACCGGGACCCGGACTTGGAGCCAGACCACACGCCGCTGAGGGGAATACACGGCAGTCTGACTCCTGCCCGAGCCAGACCACACGCCGCTGAGGGGAATACACGGCAGTCTGACTCCTGCCCGAGCCAGACCACACACCGCTGAGGGGAATACACGGCAGTCTGACTCCTGCCCGAGCCAGACCACAAGCCGCCGAGGGGAATACACGGCAGTCTGACTCCTGCCCGAGCCAGACCACACGCCGCTGAGGGAAATACACGGCAGTCTGACTCCTGCCCGAGCCAGACCACACACCGCTCAGAGGAATACACGGCAGTCTGACTCCTGCCCGAGCCAGACCACACACCGCTCAGAGGAATACACGGCAGTCTGACTCCTGCCCGAGCCAGACCACACACCGCTCAGAGGAATACACGGCAGTCTGACTCCTGCCCGAGCCAGACCACACACCGCTGAGGGGAATACACGGCAGTCTGACTCCTGCCCGAGCCAGACCACACACCGCTGAGGGGAATACACGGCAGTCTGACTCCTGCCCGAGCCAGACCACAAGCCGCCGAAGGGAATACACGGCAGTCTGACTCCTGCCCGAGCCAGACCACAAGCCGCTGAGGGGAATACACGGCAGTCTGACTCCTGCCCGAGCCCGACCACAAGCCGCTGGCACACCGGCTATTGGCCGGTGGTGCCATGTCAATTACGGCCGCCAGCGTGTTTGATGTTTGTTGAATCGACTGGTTCCGCCCCGGATGTATTGGGCTTCCCGTCCGAGACACCCGGGATGAATTGGGCCTCCCGTCCGAGACACCCGGGATGGATGTCCCTCCCCTCTGAGACACGCCGACACACTCCCGGCCGTGCTGCGTCCCAGTCGAGATTACTCTTAATTAGCTGCGACCGCCCGAGGGCCTACACAGGCCTGCCAGACTCGCCTCATTATCTTGAAGTTGATGTTGTTGACTGTCGGTAGAGGTACGAACCCCGTCGCGAACTCCGAACCACGAACCCTGAGCACATATTGCGTTCAGATCGCGGCCAGTTGCGGAGATGACGACAGTGTAGTTGAAGACGGGTATTGGAGAAGAAGAGAGCCTTCGGTACTTTTACGATGCATTTGACTGCTGAGCCATATGGCGTCGCAAACCTCTCAAGTGAGTGAACTCGGTATTTGTCGCGGGTGGACTCGGTATTGAGCGCGGGTGGTAAGCCCTCCAGCTGTGGGATTCGGACCCACAATCTTGCGAACAACAGTTCGACGCCATACCGACACAGCTAACGCCATACCGACTGAGCCTCCAACGCCATACCGACTGAGCTACCGCCATACCGACTGAGCCTCCAACGCCATACCGACACAGCTAACGCCATACCGACTGAGCAACCGCCATACCGACTGGGCCACTGCCATATCGACTGAGCTTCCAACACCATACTGACTGAGCCACCGCCATACCGACTAAGCTACCGCCATATCGACTGAGATACCGCCATGCCAACTGAGCCATACAGACTGAGCTACCGCCATACCGACTGAGCCTCCAACGCCATTCCGACTGAGCTACCGCCATTCCGACTAAGCTACCGCCATACCGATTGAACTATCGCTATACCGACTGACCTACCCCCATACCGACTGAGCTCCCGCGATACGGAATGAGTCAGTTAATTATTTATTTGCGCTTTTAAGGGCGCTTCGACCGAAGGATGTGACCATTTAGCGCTCATAACGTTGAGGTGGGAGGTTATGGATTGGTGGAAAGGATGCGGTACGGATACGATTAAAGGTATGGTCAGGAATAAGGATAGCAATATGCTAAGGGCCCTGTTAGGTGTAGGTACCAGGACAGGGGGTAGAAGTATGGTCCTGAATACAGATTTGCGCATGGTCTGGGTAGGTCTGAGTCAGGCTATGTTAGGATTAGATCGTGTGATGACCGATTAATGTACTTATTTAATGTACTTATGTACTTTAATGTACTCAGATTAATGTACCTATTACTGAACCGACGGGTGGCTGATGTGCTCATTGCTGAACCGATGACTGGCGGATATCACCGATATCATTTCAGTGGTGGCGCCAGGATTTGGTCCAGGATGGGCGAACATCTGAAGAGGGCCCCTACCTGCCGTCCCCCCCCTACCTACCCCGAAACTCCACGGATTTCGGTCACTTTATTTCCGAAGGGCCCTGATACATATATAAATAAATATATATATATATATATATATATATATATATATATATATATATATATATATATATATATGTGTGTGTGTGTGTGTGTGTGTGTGTGTGTGTGTGTGTGTGTGTGTGTGTGTGTGCGCGCGTGCGCGTGCGTGCGTCGTGTGTGTGTGTGTGTGTGATTTAACTAGGGTTAAATCAAGGTAAAACTCGAACGGCGAGGCGATGGACCGCACAGCCGGACGGTTATAACACGCGTGTGTGAGGGCGCCTTATCTCGAGAGGGGAGCCCGTGAGAGGGACGGACGGTTATACCGTCACAGCCGGACGGTTATAACACGCGTGTGTGAGGGCGCTTTATCTCGAGAGGGGAGCCCGTGAGAGGGACGGACGGTTATACCGTCACAGCCGGACGGTTATAACACGCATGTGTGAGGGCGCCTTATCTCGAGAGGGGAGCCCGTGAGAGGGGCGGACGGGAACGGCCTCTGGACCACGCAGTCTGGTGGCACGCGAGGATGACGGAGAAGGACGACGGAGGAGGAAGACGGACAGTGTACGTCACCAGAGACGACGTCTTCCTCGACGACGACGACGTCCTACGCAGACGACCGTCTTCCTCCGTCTCGCTATGGAGCCGCCCGGTAAGTCAGCCCACAGTCGCGGCCCTCGTCCAGCTGTGCTTACTTACCAATGTTGCGGTGTTGGGTGAGTCCCCGGGCTATAGCCTCCGTCCCCGGACGCCGCCCACGTGGACCATAGGTTCTCCAACAACTAAGAAAATGAAACATATTGCAGAAGATAGAGGGATGTAAGCGCATCAATGAAGAGATGAATTTGATTTGCTTGAGTAAAAATACGAATGCTCTTCTCCATGGATACAATTGTTTCTTTCTGTTATCGGCTACGTTGGGACATTGTTTAATAGGGAGGGTGTTCATGATAAGAGTAGGGCCCAGTGCCACAGCTAGGATTTGCATAGGGGGGCTTGACCAAAAGATGCAACGAAGCAAAGAACGCCACAAATTTATAGTTTTTCAGGGTGAAGATCTCAAAGTTTCTTGCTTCCTCTAATACACTTTTGGTTCCTAAGGGGCGGGCCCCGTGCCCCACCGGCTTGCTGTACCTCTGGTTGGGCACATATTGTTGCGCCTTTTCAACGCCATCATAATTCCTCAGAATGAGGCGTGAATACTAGTAGGGAGGGGAGCACTGCCGAGCTGGTGGTGGATGATCTTCCCAGTCCTTGGCAGCATGTATGGCTCTCAGGGATATCTTATCTCCGAGGGTATTCTCCAACATAGTATATATTATCTCCACGGATATTATATCTCCCTCAATATTCCTTGCAACCATCGCCAGTTCGCAGGCACTTCCATAGCTTTCAGAGGGTCCTGATCCCTCAGGTTCCCATCCCGAAGCTCAGGCACATCCCGGTCCAGTCCTCTCTGGCTCTCAGGGAACCTATTCATCCGTCAGGAGCACTCTCCAACTGGTGTGGACCATTCCCAGTCCTCGACACTGTGGCTAGCTTTCAGGGGAATCCTGTAGCTCTGAGACAGGTAACACAATTTCTAGCAAACATCGCCAGCTCTCTG
The DNA here is from genome assembly GCA_034440615.1 of Ashinkailepas kermadecensis. Taxonomy (NCBI): domain Eukaryota; kingdom Metazoa; phylum Arthropoda; class Thecostraca; family Neolepadidae; genus Ashinkailepas; species Ashinkailepas kermadecensis. Next base: position 525,410 of record JAOTOM010005054.1, read on the forward strand.
AACTCTCATTAGCTCTTAGGTGGCTCTGTTCATCCTTCAGTGTTCCTCCCAAGCCTCAGGAGCATCACAGTCCAGTTCTCTCTAGTTCTCAGGGGACCTCCCTTATCATCGACAGTGTTTCGGGCTGGCAATGCCATTTTAGCTCTGAAACTGGCTCTCAGAATTCCTCACAACCATTGCTAGTCTTTAAGGACTCTCACTAGATCTCAGGAGACCATGTTTTTTTTTCTCAAATGGACACCTTCCAAGCCTCTTTGGCATCCAAGTCCAGTCCTTTTTAGCGTTCAGTAACCATTTTCAATAATCATGGGTCAATCGTTTGTGTGGGGTTATCTGATGCGCCGAATCCAGTTGTCACTTTTAAAAAGATCAGGTCAACGGTCCAGGAGTTATAGCATCGTTCATTTTTTAGATGTCACCTAACAAGGGTGTCTTTTCAGGTTTTTAATTAAATGAAGAACAATATGAATTGTACAAAAGTATATATCGGTGAACTCACAATGACCCACTGCATCTTTTGGCTCTTTCGAAATTGTCGTTTATGGGATAGTTGAATTCGTGACATCGTGACCTAAGGTCACATGACCTATTTTGTCTTTCGGGACAGTTAAAATTCGAGTGGAAAAGATGCAGAATGGAAGTTGGATATCTTATCTTTCGAAACAAAAAATACGAGGGTTTTGTCCTTAAAACTCTACATATATGTTAAAAGTTAGGCATGCATGGTTGTTTTTGCGCTAGTTTATCGTGGCCTGAATAAATATGCATATAGAACGGTATATTACTGATATGCAAGGCTGTTGACGTTCGAGGCACGTGATGGGATGATAATGTTACTCATCGGATCTTGAATGTTGCGTTGCACAAGTGGTCTAACTCGTGAGGGCAAGGGTTAAACAAAATGGCAGAAATGTCTCCAAATTGTAGTAGTAGATGATTTGTGAGTTAAATCTTTCAGAGACATATTAAAGGGTATTAAGAATGATAATAGTATTTCTGGAATGACCCTTTAAAAGAAACAATTCATGAGCTTTCGGAGCTCTTAGCGGCTCCGTCGTCAGATGGTATATTAAAAGAGAAGGCAATTAAGGTTTTCAACAAAATTTCAAACAGGACACGAGCGGTGAGGAATGCGGCACTTCAATGCAGCATTCCTCGGGATTCAATGCAGCATTCAATGCAGCCATGCGGCAGGGACTGTAAAACAACACACTTGAAAACCTCCACGTTGTAAAAAAACGGTAGACTATCAAATACATCACAATTGACATCCCTAATTCTCCCCCACCCATCCCCCAAGACTACTGCTCGTCAATATTATCCACTCTCCAAATGGTCGACCATTCTAAACCCCTATCCCGATTCATCTCTGGTCGCGACTTTCTGATATGGTACAATTCTAACAGCTTCCTTCTCCTAAACTGTGTTTCACGTCCCAGAATCTCCACGTCGATCCAATGGATATTGTGCCGGGTATCTACAGCGTGTTCGGCAACTGCAGACTTTTCTGGTTGGGCCTTGGAGAGAGCGTTCCGGTGTTCCTTCAGGCGCTTGTCCAGCGGCCGACCACTCTCGCCAATGTACATTGCGTTGCATTCGCATGTTAGGCGGTAGATGGTTCCAGAGTTTTGTCCCCGATCTCTTCGGTCTTTGAGACGTTGGCACAGTCTGTTCTTTAAGGATTGACCAGACGCATGCACGATGACAACTCCCAGGGGCCTCAGGCGGCGTTCCAGGCGCTCTCCAACGCCCGGGTAATATGGAACTGAAATCTATCTCACCCTGTTATCCGTTTTGCTTTTTCGGTCTTTGTGTTTTCGGCAGCAGACGAAGCGCTTTTCTTTCGATAGCCGTTAACGGTGAAAACCTTGTCAAGGGTGGGCAGTTCAAACTTAACACGCGCACTGGAGGGGGAGGCGAAATCCGCCCACCCCTCCGGTTTTTCGCAAATAACTGCAGATTTTACCGGTCGATATACGCGATTTTCGGTGTACCTACATAGAAATGAACGGCGCGTCGTTTAAAGTAAGAAAAATGGAAATCGGCCGAAATTTTCTCAAGTTAGGGGCCGCTAAATTCAAAAAATGTTATAGCGCCAGACCACAAAAATCGGCGCTGATGCGCTTCCAGTATACTGACAAAAGGCAAGTGTTCTAGGCAACACTAGCGACTTGTTTGATGCATATTGATATGCTGTATAGTTTCAAGGTCATGTTAGGTTACCAAGGTCAAGTCAGGTCAAGTTCATGACAGGTTAATGGAACCAAACTTGATCAACTGGAATGTTGCCATAAATGCACTACTGGTTGTCATTTGTACTGTTTGTCATTGCGTTTCCATACTTTATTCATGTACTTCACTCCCTTCTTCATGAAGCCGATTGCTCCGAGCTGCCCGACGGAGCAGTCGGGCGGGCGGCCGGTTCCGGTAACTGGAACAGGTAACTGACCTGATAAAGTGGTGCTATATAGGTGACCTGAGGTCAAATGTTGGGTCTAGCATCTGCATTGCATCATTAGTAATGTCCAAAACATCATTGATGCCCATTTTTGAGCATTTAAACACAATCACAGCGATCCATAGCGATGACAAGCCAAGCCACGCAAAACCGGAAAATGTTGCCAATCTGACCTCATTTGACCTAGAAGATATTGACCTAAGGTCACGAAAATTGCACACAATAGAGTTCACTACCGTGCTCATCCACCCTGCGAATTTTGTTCCTCCAGCTTTACTAGGAGCCGAGATCTTAGGGGGGTCGGAATCCGCCCCCCCCCCCCCTCCAGTGCGCGTAATTCTCAGAGGCCCTCCAGGGCGCGTGTTAATGCTGTCCTCGTCGCATATTTTTCGGGCCCTTTCAGCAAGACAGCGCACGACACCTTGCTTCACCTTTTGGGGGTGGTTTGACTCTTGCCGCAGGTAGCCGTTAGCGTGGGTGGGTTTCCTGTAGACGGAGGTTTGTATTCGCCCATAAGTTTTTGTAAGTTGACATCGAGGAAATAAAGACATCCGTTTTTATCTAACTCCATGGTGAGCTCGATTGATGGTCGACTGATGAACTGATCAGTCGACAACAAACTGATGGGTGACTACAAACCTCCGTCTACAGGAAGCCCACCCACACCAACGTCTACCTGCGGCAAGAGTCGAACCACCCCCAAAAGGTGAAGCAAGGTGTCGTGCGCTGTATTGCTGGAAGGGTCCGAAAAATATGCGACGAGGACAGCATTAAGTTTGAACTGTCCACCCTTGACAAGGTCTTCACCGCTGACGGCTATCGAAAGAAAGGCGCTTCGTCTGCTGCACGAAAACACAAAGACCGAAAAAGCAAAACAGATAACAGGGTGAGATATATTTCAGTTCCATATTACCCGGGCGTTGGAGAGCGCCTGGAACGCCGCTTGAGGCCCCTGGGAGTTGTAATCGCTCATGCGTCTGGTCAATCTTTAAAAAACCGACTGTGCTAACGTCTCAAAGATCGAAGAGATCGGGGACAAAACTCTGGAACCATCTATCGCCTAACATGCGAATGCAACGCAACGTACATTGGCGAGAGTGGTCGGCCGCTGGACAAGCGCCTGAAGGAACACCGGAACGCTCTCTCCAAGGCCCAACCAGAAAAGTCTGCAGTTGCCGAACACGCTGTAGATACTCGGCACAATATCCATTGGATCGACGTGGAGATTCTGGGACGTGAAACACAGTTTAGGAGAAGGAACCTGTTAGAAGCTTACCATATTAGAAATTCGCGACCAGAGCTGAATCGGGATAGGGGTTTAGAATGGTCGACCATCTGGAGAGTGGCTAATATTGACGAGCAGTAGTCTTGGGGGGTGGGTGGGGGGAGCATTAGGGATGTCAATTGTGATGTATTTTATAGTCTACGGTTTTTTTTACTACGTAGAAGTTTTCAAATGTGTTGTTTTACAGTCCCTGCCGTGTTATGCTGCATTGAAGTGCCGTATTCCTCACTGCTCGTGTCCTGTTTGAAATTTTGTTGAAAACCTTAATTGTGTTATCTTTTACTATACCTTCTGACGACGGAGCCGCTAAGAGCTCCGAAAGCTCATGAATTGTTTTTTTAAGGGTCGTCCCAGAAATACTATTATGATTTGTGAGTTATACCTTACCATGAATTAAAAGAGAGAGAAGGATTCATAATACAGTAATCACATTCAGAGAAACGAGAAACCATTCGCACAACCATTTACTGCCTCGCGAAAATAACAATCTGCGAATGTAGTGAACTATCAGGAAGGGCACAAACAAGGGGTGGCACCGTGTTTGGGTGCCCAGTGCTCACTGCTCACTCTCGCTGAACGTGCTGCCTGTGAAGCGAGGAAATTCCTGAAGGTGTCGGACGCAGTCAAGGTGAAAGTATAGCTATTTTATGAGTCAGATCAGATCAGCCGAATGTGTCTCGGCAAAACCGACCGTGTCACGGTGCGACAGGTTGATGGAACCAAAAGTAGAGTTCAGCAAAGGCTTGCTTTGGAAAATTTGTGTGATATATATGATCCATGCAAGCAGAACTCTGAAAACCTTCGCACCGGCTTCTTAACCTTTGCTGCACTCGGTGTACATGTGTCATCAAACCCTAAAACTGTTCATATCCGCTCTCGACCTTCCCGGTCTCAAATACCGTAACCCCTCGATCACGCTGTACATGGCAAAGAAAGCCGTGATTACATGATGCACAACTGTGAGGACAGCCCTGGTGAAGATGAACTTTCTGAGGATTATCCTCGCGGACAAATCAGAAGAGGGTGAAGGTGATTTAGCCCCAGATGATGACATAGATAATGAGATTAGGTACAAACAGGGGACGGGCACGCGTCGCTGTACGCTCGCAGAACTAGTCCAGACCAAAGAGGAAAGCATGCAATATTTGAGCCAACAAACCGTGAAGCTGACCAGGACTTTGGGGCTGACAAACAATGTCAGCATTTCACCTACGCAAAGACTACTGCCAAGGAGGACAAAGTGATTGTCTAGTACGATTTCGCTGACAAATTATCAATTTGTGGTGCAGGATGCAGCTGAAGGCTTCCACTGGGAATCGTCCCAGTGTACCGTGCACTCGTTTGTAGTGTACTGGCGTGAGGACGAGTTGCTGTGCAATCGGAACTACTGCTGTATCTCTGACGGCGCAAAGCACAGCACCGACATTGTGCATGTGTCCCTGCTACGGGTTATCCCAGAAATTCAGACCGCGGTAACTGACCTAACATAAAATATTTATCTTACTGGCGGTAGTATGCGAATATGCATGACTTCGTCAATGTCAATGCATGACTTCGTCATCAGATAGATTTTGGGATATCCTGTGAGATACTTTTTTTTGTCACATCTCATGGCAAGGGCGCTTGCGACGGCATCGGGGGCGCAGCCAAGCGTGCCACGGCTCAAGAGAGCCTCAGGCGCCCGCTTAACAACCAGATACTGACGGCGGAGGACATGTTGGGTATCTGTCACACAAGCTAGCAGCTGCATCAAATTCATATTTGTATTAATGCAGGAGGCCATGGACTTCACGACCCACCTCACCGAGCGTTTCTCGAAAGCCATCACGGTGAAGGGAACGCAAGGGTACCACAAGTTCACACCAGTGACCCACAACACCGTAATAGTTCATGAACTGCTTACCGATGCGGGGCGTGTGTTAATGGTAGTTGGATGAAGTGAGTCGTGTTAGTGTGCGAGTTGATACAGATTGTGTTGATTAACAATATCGCAATCACAGATCATCAGTCTGAACTTGGATTCTGACAAGGTATTGGGATAATCTGCATATGTGTAGATCATTGCATTGCATTGCACTATAATTATGTACTGCAACATATTATTGTATTGCATTGCATTGTGTAATTATGTTACTTTATTTTATTACACCGATGTAGACGGCTCATGATCCAATGCGATTCATTTCAGGCTCAGCATGTGTCAATGGATGCGCCTGCGCCAAATTTGTTCCCAAGCAGTTCAGGATGAATGCGATTACTCATTCAATGAGGTTCATCTTTTCGTTTCCAGAATGTGGGGTTTGAAACGCCAGAAAGTGTATTACAGTGATTGGTCGTGATAAAAACCATTCAGTGTTGTCGGTGAAATATGATCGTACATTTTTGTATATGCTGACATTGAGGCAGAAATATATTGCATGAGGTGAAAACATTCCTTACTTTTCTCGGTACAAGTGACGATCTTGGATTTCACCAATCACCCTTCATTTAAAGTAGGTCTAGGTAAATGTAGGTTAAAGTAGGTCTAGCAGATCTAGGTTGGAGTAGGTCACGTGACCTTATGTCACGATGTCACGTTTTCAAATGACCGTAAACGAAAATTCCGAAATAGCCAAAAGATGCAGTGGATTATTGAGTTCATCGATATATATATATATATATATATATTTATATATATATATATATATATATATATATATATATATTTATATATATATATATATATATACTTTTGCACAATTCGGATTGTTCTTCATTGTATTAAGGACCTCAAAAGACATCCTTGCTTTGTGACATCTCAGAAATGCCCGAGGCTATAACTCCTTGACTGTTGACCTGATCTTTCTAAAAATGGCACACCTGAATTCGGCGCATCAGATAACCCCACACAAATATTTTCATCGAAATATAAGGTATTGAGTGTTATGCCCTTGTCGATTTGTCGTGGAATGGGCCTTTTTCTGGCCCTCAGGTGCCCTATTTATTCATAAGTTGTAAGGGGTCCATGCCACCTGGTACGGGCATTCCAGCTCTCGGGCTGGTCCTCTCTTGTCTCCACAGCCCTTGCTATCCCTGAGGGTGGACGTCTTCAGGTCTTAAGGGTCCTTTCCACACAAGCTATTAGATCCGTTTACATTTTTCATCGGTTGTATTTCTGCTCAGAGGACGGTCGGCTGGAGGACCAGGAGGGCGGGTGGGTGCCCCTTCACAAATTGGAAACGCCATTACTTTTTAACAGCCCGGGCCCTACATGGCCTGAGAGGTCCTTGACGTAGCACCAGGTAACCTCCACTTCAGCCCAGATCGTCTCCGTAGCTAGGGGCCTCTTTATTGGCATGAGGCCTGCTGTCAGCTCTGAGCCCATCTCCATCAGCGTGAGCCAAAGTCAACCCAATGGCCAGGGACCTTTGTGGGACCTGGGCCTCACCCGTCGGTCCAAGTGCCCTTTCTGACGGTCCGAGGTCCTCTCCGGCAACTATGGCTCCCTCCGTCGTTTCAGGGGCCCTTTTTGACGACCGAGGGCCTTTTCCGGAAAACCGGACGCCCCTTTTCAAACGCTTTGTCCCTGTCCATCAGATTAGGTGCCCTTTCTCGGCTTGAGCCCCGACGGAGCCCTTCATATTGACTCGGACCCTCTCCGTCAGCCCGGGGCTCTTCCAACTATCCGCCCGCCCCACGTCGATCTTGCAACCCTTCACGTTAGCCCAGCTAAGGGCCCTCAACATCTTCGTGAGGACACTCTCCTTTGACTCGGACCCTCTTCATCAGCCCGGGACCCTCCCCGTTTACCCGGTGCCCCTTTCGTCGGTCCAGAGGCCCTACACGTCAGCTCAGGGTACACTTACGGGCCGACTGGAGGGCCCCCTCCGAACCTGTAGGGGGCGGTTGTCCCTCCCCTTGGCTACGCCACTAGGCGAGGGGCCCTTCACGTCGGTCCAGGGGCCCTTCACATCGGTCCAGGGATCCTTCACATCGGCCTAGGGACCATTCATATCGGCCCAGGGGCTCTTCACGTCGAACTAGTGATCATTCACGTCCGCCCATGGGTTCTTCACGTTGACCCAGGAGCCCTCAACGTCGGCCCAGGGGGCCCACAAGGGCCCCATACGGCTACGCCTTGAGGGGCCCTGCGGACTCCTCGGACCCTCCAGGAGGGCTGCCCCCTTCGCCCCCCCCCCTCCCCCTTGGCTACGCCACTGCATCTTTTCATAATGGGTGCGGCAGATTTGATGTCGGATATTTTTTGTAGTAGTGCCACACTTTGGGAAGTGATGATGTATGCATTGAACCACTGGCTTTCAATCTCCTGGTGCTTACTTTTTATGAATCAAAAATAGCATGGGTGGGTACAAATAAGAATAAGGGGCGGTGTGATAAGGTTCTGGAGGACTGCAATGCATAATGTCAGATATGCTTCTACGGTGTTATCCTGTGTGTTCCATGGAGTTCTGGGAAGGTGAAATTTCTCATCGGAAGCAAAACACGAAGACAATGGGAAAGCACAAAAATGTATTCTATGTGGCCAAGAACAATGGAAGGAGAGACAAGCCGATAATGTCTAATTGAGAGACAGAAAAGATATACGCATAAATATAGGAGGGGTTGTTTTAGATGGGCAGATCTGGATAGGTGCAGGGAAGAGTGAATATTGACCTATGCAAAGTAGAGAAAAAGCGATAAGTGGCATAGCAATGGGCTGGCAGAGGTAGACTAATATAATATACAAGGACAGCACGTCAGGTGTACACAATTGACCACTTGTAGCAGAGGCGCCGGCCAACGTCGAGAATGCAGGGTGCCAATGGAGCGAGTGTGTAAGCACATCGACCCAGCATTAGCTAACCCCGCGCCTCTGGCGAGTTCTCAATGGACCAGGCGGCGTAGTTATGGCTTCCCAACGAACTTGGCGGAATATTTTGATTAATTTTGTGGCTTACGTCGACGAGCTTGGAGAATCTGCCCGGTGGCGCCGAAACAGGCTGCCACGGAATTGATGTTAATGAATATCCTGCATAATTAGCTATGAAAATTGATTACTGTATGAATAGACATAAGGGAGCGTCAGGGAATTGTGGTTAGACTAATATAGTTTAGGTTATATTAAGCCCTTGATATCTGTTCGGTTTTTAGATTGATGCATTATCACTCGCTACCTCTCAACCTCAACACGTCTCGACGCAAAATATTTAAACATGACAGTATATATGTTGGGTATATTATGTTGATAATTATAACTAAACAACGCTACAGCGACCAACTGTGGTACCTCATGCCATGAGGCCCACATGCCTGCTGTCACACTCTTACAACGAAACAATAGAATAATGTGGCTGGTAATATAGCATTCCGTATTTTGGTACTTCTATAATGCAAGATGTAATGATGAAACACATTTGCGAAATATTTAAAAGGAGGTTTACACATATGGAAGAATGCCATGAACAACACCAGATATTGTTCCATGGTATAGTTTGTATTCTTCGTACTATTGACGTGCTAGTTTATTTCATAATCAGCAGTGAGGTGGATACGAAGGGATGGAATGGATATGAAGTGGCTAGCTTACGGGAATGGATATGAAGTGGCTAGCTTATGAAGTGGCTGGCCATATGCTATTGCGGCAGGGCTCCCCGTAAGATCTAGGAATGTATGGTATGGATGTACTAACTGAATTCGTCAAACAAAGTATACTGGTCGAATCTGCACTGTTGCTCTGTAAAACTTTCAGAATGTCAACTTTTAAAATTTGCGTAACTATGAAGTCAGGAGGCGAAACATCGAGGGAAATTGACTAAAACATTTAGTTGCTTGTTTTTGCACCGGTAAAATTGTGCATAGATGAGTATCAATTATCCCCAGTGTTCCAAAACACTATTTTATATGCGCATGTAAGGCATGTAAATCCATACATAAGCATGTAAAACATCCAGTGGTTTAGCCAGGAGCCTAAGGAGGGAGCTGATACCATTTGTTCTTTGTGGCTGGTCCTTGTTCGCAATCCGCGCCATAAATGCCTGTTGTTTTTCTTCAATATTACATAAGATCAATACTTACCGTCATGTTTTGTTCAGAGTCGTCGCCAGGGAAATATTCGAGAGAGGCTCCAGGGGGCATGCTAGGAAGTTCGCTACAATTATTGGTCAGTTGGATATCTCCTAGCGCCGCCACTGATTGTGATTTATTTTACCCGTTTGTCCTGCACTCATTTCTCCTCCCCCTTCCTTGGTCTGCCATTGGCAACGTGTTATTGTCGCTGCGCTATTGCTTATAGAGCCTGAGTTGGGTATGTCCTGAATACCTGTCGTGACCTCCTGAATCCGCCCTTGGGAAATCGTCTGACTGCTGTGATGCGTGATGCACTGCTTGTGATTCATTATTACCGTTAGTCCTGCATTATCCCCACCCAGCCAACTTTTCGAGGACATCATAAGTGCCGCAACATACGTGCAACATAGGTGCCGCTTTAAGAAAAGCTGTCACTTGTAGACCATATTTTCCTTCCCACGAATCCGCCCATGTCATGATTCGGCTCAAAATAAGCATTTACCTTGGTCAGCAAGGTAGCGAGAGCAGTCGAATTCAACATTCTGAACAGTACAGCAATGAAAATATCGAGATGCATGTGCTGTTTCTAACACTTCGCAAAAATATGTTGGATGGGCCTCGCAACAGTCGCTCCAGAGGCCGCATCTGAAATAGTTACGAAATACAATATTTTGGTACGAGATGGGAAAAATCACCGAATTTCACGTTCCTACTATAAAGGGCTAGGGAACGGCAGGCGAAAAACCACAAAAGGTGGGGCTGGAATCACAAAAGGTGGGGCTGGAATCCACCTACCTATCAGAAGGAAGTGGTAGACTTCAGGAAGTGAATGTCTGACATGCCAAGCACTAGATTACCAAACTGCGTGCGGGGCTGCGCCACAGGGTGGGCGCATCTCTCACCATCATGCGATAGGGGGTAGGGTACCTCCAATATTTAACATTCCTTTTACAGTGGGCTTTGTGAATTTTGTGATTAAGACAAGCATTTTAAGCATTTTTTTCAATAAGCAATTTTATGAAAGGTGGAAGTAGTTCCATTTTTACATATAATATAAGCAGACATAAAAGCACTTCGATGTTCATGCGGGCACACCAGATCCATGCCATATGGTTCCGAAAGAAACGCAGCATGCACAAAATTGCCAATATTTAAGAATTGCTCAAAATATGGTTGGAGCGGCTCACTCTGGCAAAACTGACTGATCGGAAATGACGCGCGTGACTCTCGACGTCACAGTTATTGGTAGAACGTCGCTGCTATTTGTCAGTGGAGTGACGCGCGTGACTCTCGACGTCACAGTTATTGGTAGAACGTCGCTGCTATTTGTCAGTGGAGTGACGCGCGTGACTCTCGACGTCACAGTTATTGGTAGAACGTTGCTGCTATTGGTCAGTAGAGTGACGCGCGTGACTCTCGACGTCACAGTTATTGGTAGAACGTTGCTGCTATTGGTCAGTAGAGTGACGCGCGTGACTCTCGACGTCACAGTTATTGGTAGAACGTTGCTGCTATTGGTCAGTCAGTCGAGTGCATTTGGTAGCCTGCCTGCTGGTGTGCTGGAATGGGCCGTGCCAGCTCCTTCTGAGGCAGGCAGATCGGGCGGCTGGGTTTTGCATGGTTTTTCAATGGAGAAGACCAAGGTCATGTCATGGGGAAAATGTGTGATCAAAATTGAGAAACGGACGTTTTTAAATACCAAAATGTTGCCCTGTTCAATGGAAAATATGTATGCCAATATGCTTTGGTCTCCACTATGACCAGAGCATTATAAGGGGACTTTTACATGAACATAAAGAAATTGGGTTTGTTTCTTTCCACGCAATGACCAACAGCAAGGGCATTGTTTTGTATACTTTTGAGGGGGAAGGTGTCTCCTCAATGTTACCTTTGCACCCCCTCAATAATTTCAACTTTTAGTGTAGGACCCCATGGAGTGTGATTCTCAATCCATTTGGATTCGCCCATTGCCTTCATGTATTGTGTCCTCTCCCCCAATAATTTTCAGAAATCAACATCCTTGGCCAACAGTGTAGGAAATGGATGTCGCTTCATATACGTTGAAGGACTGCATGATCGTCCAATATTAAATAGCGTCAATTCAGTGTTAAGCTTTGGCCACCCATCACTGAATCAGACAACTTTGGAGGCATCTCCCCACTGAATAGGTTTTTCTCAAGCCGAGTAGCGCAAGCTCAAAATCTCCCGAAATCCTGGTTTGCCATATTTTTTTCATGACCTTTATGTGTCCATCAAATCGTTCTCATAAAACAACACTCCCGGCGTAACGGGACAATGCTGAAATATTCAGAGCGTGAGTCCCCTGTAACCTCTCCCCCCCCGCTCCCAGCACAATGCCGGTAGTATCACCATTAGGTATTATGCTTTCCAAATATGTTCCCCGGCACTACATATTGTACCTATGCACGGAAACATAAATGTAAAATGCACTTGAAAAACACCTAAGATATACGAGAAATAGTGTGATGTAGAAGACAGTAACATGCGGTGTTTTGTTTGAGTTTGAAAGCAATAGTTTGGTCTCGCATGTGCAGTTTACTAACAACCTAAACACGAAAATGAAAGTGAATGCAGAAAGGGTGAATGTTGTAAGGGCAAATTGAAAGCCTCAAATAGTGGACTTGTGGTTGAGCTGCTGGTGCGCTCGACTCGCACATTGGATAAGTTTGATCCCCACCTGATGGTTACTGCTCCCCAAAACCTTCTTTTTTTGGTGAGTAGTTTGAGGTACGATGTTCATCTCCCAACGGAAAGTGTGTGGTGTTCGAGTCCCACCTGTGGCTGGTTTTCGACGGCGACCAATCGGCATGAGAGGTTGGCGACGCTATAAGGACACGGCGGTCGGCGCGTCACAATACCAATAACCATCACACCATCCTTGTGATTTGAAACACAATAAAATACAGTAAAATTGTTCAATGCAGCACTAACTGGTGTGTTCCGACGAGGAGATTGTAGATCCCAACGGCCATGGTGTTGTGTGAAAAATACTGTGGATGACGATCCAGATGTCCATCGAACGTCCAATCAAACGTCCAAGTGTGGATCCAAGTGTGTGAATTTGTCAAGTTCCGGGTAATTTGTCCAGTTTCGGGTAATTTGTCCAGTTCCGGGCAATTTGTCCAGTTCCGGGTAATTTGTCCAGTTCCGGGTAATTTGTCAAGTTCCGGGAAATTTGTCAAGTTCCGGGTAATTTGTCCAGTTCCGGGCAATTTGTCAAGTTCCGGGTAAGTTGTCAAGTTCCGGGTAATTTGTTAAGTTCCGGGTAATTTGTCCAGTTCAAGACGGTACCGGTGTTCGAACATCCACAAAGCGATAGGAACTTCGGATCTGTGGTAACCTTAATGCTCCTGTATTAACTATAACCCGGCATTGATGGTGCTCCTCAGTCGCACACCACTAACCGGGGAGAGACAAATATTTTCTCAGGAACGGCTGGGCCGATTTTACAAATTCTGTATTATCGAGTCTATTCTACCGATTTTACAAACTGCGGCGATGGTAATAACAATATATTCCCATTTTTCTGGATATGCAGGACGCGCAGTGACCCATGGAGGCGGCACTGCCGATGGTGACGCCACCAACACCACCGCCACTGACACCACCACCACTGACACCACCACCGCACCGCATCGCACCGACAAACGGTGGATACCACTAACACCACCGCCACTGACACCACCACTGCACCGCATCGCACCGCCAAACGGTCGATACCACTAACACCACCGCCACTGACACCACCACCACCGACACCATTGCACCGCCAAACGGTGGTGCCGCTGCCGCCGCCCCGCCGCCTGGGCCGTCCGGCGGCTGGGGAGCGCCACGCCTCCCCCCCGACCTGATATGCACTGCGGTATATTTCAAGCCGTAGCTTGCTCATTTTGCTAGATAACTGCTGAACATGTAGTAAAAACATTCTTCAGTCATGTCTTGGACAATATCCCTCTTGTTTCAAAATTTTGTATATATGAGCAAACAGTTTGAGAGTAACTTTCTATCATTTTTTCATTTGACATGTCGACATTTCAAAGTGAGCGATTAGAACCAAACACGGACATCACTTGTTACTTTCCGACTAATTGTATCTCTATTGCCGTTTACCGACGTCAAATATCTTCGATCGTTCGGTTACTAGGTCAATTTGTGTGTACCAATGCGTTTTTAAATCTTAAATTGGCGAACATGACGTCACTCTAACATCACTCATGACTGATCTATCATGACCTTGTAGTTTCAACCTTGGCAAGAGACGTCAAATAAACGGGTCAAAAACATTGAGGATTGATTTATCAAGGTTTAAACGTGAAGTGGACAAAATGGTGATTTGCACAAACCCTGTCTAAGCGTTTTACCAGAGCCTAATGCAATTGAAGTGACAATATTCAGGCGATAAATTAAAACAGCTATCCACCACCGTTGGGTTGTACCCCCATCCTCGAGATACGCACGGTACACGATCGCAGGACATCCTTGTGAACCTGTCAATGCCATGTCTTTGGACGAATGGTCTGGAGCAGGCTTCCCGTCATTGGCTCGACATATCCCCATGTTGATACCGCCAGACTATGGCGAATTATTGGGGATTTCCGCCTGATTTGGGCGTGATCCCCTCGGAGGTGACGTAAGCTCCTCAGGCGCGCCAAATCCCCGCTGTCGGGATCTGGCTGACCACGGGATCTGTCGTCGGGATCTGGCTGACCACGGCCGACTCAAGATGAGCCGCTTCCACAGCTTGGCCTTGTTGCCTTGCAGAAGGTACTGGATGAGCCAGGCTTCGCGAAGGCAAAGTGCAGGGAAACACCACCAGAGAAGATGTCACCTGTTGTCCCCTCAGCGCGGGCTATATTTATACGCTTGATGTGGGTCTTTGATTCTTCTGGCTCATGCGCCCTGGCGGGACTCCCTCACTACATTGACCTCTACCTCTATCGCCATTCAGGTGATTCGGACAATATTTGCAAGAAAATTAGCAGCGATAAAGCACTTGCACAAATTTGAATCACAATACTTTGTGCTACGTTTTGCCAATTTGGAACACTCCAGGTACATAGGCAACATTCAGCGGTTTCAACTGGCATGGATATCACGTAATGCATTAGTAAACATTGTTCGGCCAACCTCCATGAAAATGTATGGAACGGCAAAGTCCAAGTAATGGTATCGCATATCTCATAGTGAGGTTGCTTGTAGCTTTTAGGTTCATCATATATCACATTCCTAGGTTATGGCTTCCACGATCAAATTTCTTAATCTGATATATTATATCGGATTAAGAATTCCGAGATCGTAAGAAATCGTAGCTATAAATAAGGCTCAAACCTAAGGTAGATTTAGCTTTAGGTGAGGTCAAAGTATTTCTTTTTGATAGTCTTTTCGAAGTGCTGCCAAGATTAAACCCCTACTTTTAGTAGTATGTACCCAGTAGGGGATCCGATGACGGCTATTACGTGCCTGATGCGTCTTCACGTCAGGTCACGCGCATTTGAGCATGGATTCACCTGTTCAAGGCCACTGACCTCAGTTGACATTTAGGGACAATATTCACATGCATCTCAGTTGGTGTCCGTTAAGTGAAGGGAATACCCGCATATACCTGGGTTGTTCCACTTAGAGCTATCTGGGTAAGGGACATCGAAATGTCAGGTGCTACAAGGCTAAATATATCGTTATTTTTGCAGTTGTCATGGGTTTCATGTCGCCCTACCCATTTCATTTCGTATGCATGATGCATCATGGAAAATGACATGTTTGGTAAAATAGCGTGCGTGTAACATTATGTTCTCAATTGAACACGTAATAGTTTATGCGGCGGGTGCTTTTGGTGTAAGACATGGCGTTGGCGCCGGAAGCATAATGCATCGCCCCAGCGTATTTAAGCGTGGGTCATTATTGCCCTGCATTCAGCTGGAAGGAGGATTCTGCGATTGTCTGGGATGGAGCTGCAAAATATCACCTGAAGAAGCTGTATTCTGTGTGAAGATGTGCTATGGACACAAGGTTTCATCCGATTGTTGTAGAGCTCAATCACTATTCAGTGACACGTACGCTTCATACTTTTCTATGAATCACTGTGGTATAATTAATTAGGTAAATCAATTATTATGTATATAATACTAAGGATACATACCTTACGATACAAGTTCTATGCGCAGTGATATAGGGTCATGTATTACCGTGAAGCAGATTGGGGCCAATAGAACTAATTCTGACTGCACACAATGGTTTCTGGCATGCACTCATCGTTCACGTGATTGATGGTGGAACATTCACTTATCGTTCGCGGGGTTGATGGTGGAACATACACTTATCGTTCACGTGATTGATGGTGGAACATTCACTTATCGTTCACGTGATTGATGGTGGAACATTCACTTATCGTTCACGTTATTTATGGTGGAACATTCACTTATCGTTCACGGGGTCGATGGTGGAACATTCACTTATCGTTCACGGGGTTGATGGTGGAACATTCACTTATCGTTCACGTTATTGCCGGTGGAACATTCACTTATCGTTCACGGGGTTGATGGTGGAACATTCACTTATCGTTCACGGGGTTGATGGTGGAACATGCACTTATCGTTCGCGGGCTTAATGGCAAAAAACGTTCCAGCCAAGGGTAGAACATTGCGGATTTTATTTCCGAGGGTCACACGTGTTGAGTTCCCTGGTTCTCACTAGTCTTGAGCTCCTTGGCTCTCACCGGCCTTGAGCTCGCGAGTTCTCACTAGTCTTGAGCTCCCTGGTTCTCACTGTCGTTGAGCTCTCTGTCACTTCCTGTACCAGTTTGCATTGTAGGAAAATAAGGTAATGCTTGAGAATAGTATATTCCCGTCAGGGCAATGGTTATTAGCATTGTTACGAGCCGCCATGTGGTGACCGCTCAGCCCGCCCCCTGGGCGCGGCGAGCAACGAGGCGGGCTGTTCCTGCCACCATTAGCGGCAGCGAACTACTATCTATACTCGGTGCCGGTAGGTGCCGCCCCCAGCGCGCCAGGCGCTGAGTCGTCTGCTGAATTGTGTTTTGATATCTGGCAACGTCCCTTGCCGCTGCCGCCGAGCGCATTCCGGCAGGGACATCCGGCCAAAGCAAGAACGATAGTCTAGCCCACCACCACCCCATCAACCACGCCTCGGTTCGTGACGCGCACTTCCAGTCTCCTCCTTCCGTCCGAGACGGTCTTTCAGCCGTACATCGACGAAAACGGAACGGCTGAAACAAACGGGAGTCGAGACCGTCGCAAGCCAAACAGTAGGTCGCAACTGCAAAGCAAAAACGCCAGCGAACGAGTAAGTAAATTCTAACACAACATTCCTCAATGTTATGCCGAGGAACATTGTCATGAATGTGTTTGATAAGGTGAATATTGACATATTTGTCGAACATCTTACCAAATAAAAATATCTTCGTACATATGATTATCTTGCGCAAGGGTGTAGCCACGGTTTTGAAATGGGGGGACAAACCGGACGCGGTATGTGTTGGAAAGATGGAGAGCCCACCCCCAAAAAAAATCCTCGGATTTCAGGCACTTGATTTTCGAGGTCTGGTTTTCAGATTTACCATTATTAAACATGATATTTTGGGGACAAAGAGTTCCTCCAAAATTAGCAAGATTCACTCCTTATCACTTCCTATGAACACTCAGCTCTATGTCGCATGTGCTGGGCCCGATTTCACAATGGCCATAGAACAGCGCTTTAATTACGTTAAACGCTCTTGCAGCAGAGGATAAAATATTGGACGATGGTTTTCTTGTAGTAAATATGGACTTACACCAGTGTCGCACCGAAGGTGGGAGGCATTAGGGACAGTTTCCCAGACCTCACTTGACCTTTACTAACTCGTTGACCCTAGATGACCTGCCTCAAAATTTTCACACAGCATGCCAAATTGATGTGGGAAAAGGTATGCCAAATTTCGGCGCGCTACCGCGCGCCGTTCTTTCCCTGTCGGCGGAACGCCTTAGGGGGGCGCCTATCAACGGTGGAGGGGGGGGGAGGTAAAAAGCGAAATTGTCCTGAAAGATTAACAAAAAGACCGGACGCTAAATGAACATATCGGTCTTCGTAAACGCGCCGGTTCCTCAAAACTTCCGTCTGTACACAACAAAAAAGCAACAAAACTAAAAATAAAACAGTTGGGTCTCAAAAATATGCTCGGCCCCTAACAAAAAAATTCGCAGGAGCCCTAAAATACATCCGTAGGCGAAGAAAAACGCAAAGGTTCAGAAAAATAACACCTAGCTAGAGCCTCGGTTCGGTAGCCAATCTAGGAGCCTATTTAACGAAAGAGACGAGGTGCATCAAGACTCAGCGTGTATCCGGATTTCTTAACCACCAGAAAATGTGGGAAGAAATAATTAATCATCCAATTGAATTAATCAATTTTTCCGGCCAACACCCATACGAATCATTCCACAGAAACTAGATAATCACACGAAGTGTAGTGAGTGCGCCGAATGCGCATTCGCGCATAGCTTGTACACGTGCACGAACGTTGGCGTTTTGGCGACCGGGCGTTATTAACTGGAATGTGAAAAGTTGAAAATTTTACAGTTTTTATTGTACAGGTGTTTTACTTGCACAGGCGTAATTTCAGCAGTTTGAGGTCACTTATCAAAGGATACCAAAGGAAAACCCTTCGAACTGGATGGGGGAGTTAGGGTTGAAATCCGGTGACTCAGAAACGATGGTGGTATATTGGGTCTTCTTTCACATGACAATTAAATTGGTCGCATATTATTTTATTTAAACAATTATAATGAATCCCATTAAAAATAGTGGTCGAAATCCGGGGACATTTAAACCATTGAGGTAGGTGAGCCCACTCCAAATCCGTTTGCTCCCCCCTCCCCCCTAGCGCCAACACAAGGTAAACCACTGCCTTACACTAACCTTTCCCATGCTTTCCTGTTTTACGGGGACACATTTCGATGCAATGACAACCAGGGGCGTATAAAGGGTGTGGCACTGGAGGAATGTGCCCCCCTCATGTAAGGTGGCGTCGCTCCGGCCGGGAAAAGACGCCATTCTGAGGTCAAAGTGTACCCCGTCGAATTGTTCAGGCTGATGCGCCCTCCGAGAGAAAAAGGCGCCCCCTTGGAAGTAACGGCGCCCCTCCGGGAAGCCCGAGTGTACCCCCGCCTCTAATTTTTCAGCCAGAGACCCCACTCCAGGTACTTTCGCAGTGGCACATCTTCAAAAGAATGGCGCCCCTCCAGACAAGTGCCCCATGACAATTCCTGGGTCCACCCCTGATTACAGCATTGCTATGTCGTGGCTATGAACTCGGGCTGGTTATAAAATTGTGCGCATTTACAGGTGGCTTCTCTGGTAAATTTGACAACTTCCTTTGAACCATTAAGAGGAAAGCGGACAACTTGAAGAAACGGTTCAATATTTTATATGTCCGGAACACCAATATGGCAGTGCAAAATATAACCAGCAATGAGAGCGCCGTCCAAGCAGATTATGACGGATTTCTTGTGGGAACTCCTGGTCATATAGGATAGGAGTGCCTGTTATCACAACGGCTGCAAACATTTGCATCTCCTATTTCCATTACATTCAATCATTGTGCACACACCGGACCTTTGGTATATTCTAAATTATTTCGATATCCCAACTTTCTAATACGGCACGGCAAGCCACGTCGAATGACACCCACATAATACAAACTGAAGCCATAGCCACAAAACGCGAGGACTTCGAAAAATTCAAACTAACCTATGACCTTGAGGTTTAGCCTGACATGTCCCGATTTCGAAATGTTACCCGAGGGTTGCCCACGGGCTATCCTTGATACGAAATATGGGTAGCCTTGGGAGAAAACGAAGAAACGCGAGACGACCGGAGAAATGACTTCGACCTTTAACCTTGAAAATGAATTGTATTCCTGAACAGCTTGCTAGAGTACCTCACGGCACGTCGAATAACACCCAATTTACGACAATAGAAGCCATAGCGACGAGGCGCGAGGACTTGGAACCGTTTAGTCAACCTTTGATCTTATGGTTTGACATGTGTGTGTGTGTGATTGTGTGTGATTGAGGTGTACCAGCCTGCCACCGTCAGGTGATATCGGCTGTTTACGACTTGGTAGAGAGGTCGAAGTTGGTGGTCCGGTCGGTGCCGGAGCGTAGTTGGGGGGGTGGGAGGTCATCGCCTTTCGATTGAACATTGCAAGAAATACTTTCATGTCATACACTGTTTGGGCTTTTTATGAGTTCGTTTTTTTCTGTTCTTTTCTTTCTTTGTTTTGTTTGTTTGTTTGTTTGTTTGTTTGTTTGTTTGTTTTGTGTTTTTGTTTGTTTTTGTAGTTGTTTTTTTGGTTTGTTTCTTTTTTGTTTTTTCTTTCTCTTTTGACACACGTCATGGGTAGAGTTGGGAAAGAGTGGGAGGGATAATTGTTCGGATATTGTTTGTTCGGATGCTGTTTAGTGTCGGGTCGTTTTGGTGCGAGTTTTGGAGTTCTTGGTAGTTGTGATGTGTGGTCTGTTGGTAGAGGTAGCGTTTGGTTTGTTGGTTGCTCGTGTTGTCGGTGCTTGGGTGTTATCTGAGGTGGCTGAGTCGTCATCGGAGTCTGTGATTGGTCCGTAGTGGTTAGGGTGTTTTTTGCGTCGCGTGAGTGGTGCTGGTGGTGCTTCAGGTGATTCTGGTGGGCATGGTAGGAGTGATAGCTTGAGTGCTTCGCGGTGTGGTATGGGCGGTGGTATAGGGGATGGTGCCAGTGCTTGTGTCGTGTTCTGTGCTATGGGTTCTGGTCTGAAGACTATTGTCGGGTCTGTCTGAGTTTTCCTGGTGTCTAGTGTGGTAGCCGTATTTAATATGTGCGTTTGTGTGGACGGCTCTTGGTGGTGAGGGGGTTGAGCGGGCTGCGACGGATGTTGTTCGGCGGCCCACGCCCTTGCCCGAGACGGGTCCCAGCCCTCTAGGTGGATGAGTTGGAGGATGTCTTTCTCCTTCCTCCACCGAGGGCAGGCCCCGTCTCGGGAGCCGTGGTCGCCTTGGCAACCGACGCATCGCCGCGTTTGGCTGGTGCAGGTGTTGGTGTGGTGTGTGCCGGCACAGAGGGCACATGTTGGGTTTGTGTGTTTGCAGCCCCCCTCGTGTGGCCATATCCTTGACAGAAGGAGCAGCGTCGAGGGAGGGGTGCGCGAGGTGTTACTTTGTATGTGATGTAACCGGCTTTGACATATGTGGGTTGCTGGTTGGAGGTGAAAGTGAGGATGAGAATGTGTGTGTTTGGTTTGTTTTGGGGGGCGGGGGGCCGGTAGACCGATGAGATGCCCTGGTTCGCAAATCTGTGAGCCAATTTCTCCTCAGTCATGTAAGCCAGCTCCCATGCTGATTCCCTGAGAGGTGTTGCGGTGTCGGTCTAGTGATATAATGACCCTTTCTCCTACCAGTCATTGGATGCGTTTTAATATGTCGCCGTCTTTGGTGTTCCAGGCCTGAATCAATAGCTGCCCCGTCTTTAGGTGGCGTGCGTGTAGGGGCGTTTCAGTCTGACGGGTGATCTGAGTTTCCACTAGCCATGGGTCAAGGGAGGGCATGGGATGACCATCTAGCCGACGGCAGAGGAGAAAGTCCCCCGTCGGAGTGTTGGGTGTGGTGTTGGTGTTCATGATGAGTTGTTGTGTTTGGTGTGGGTCTTGGGGTTCGGCTTCGGGGTAGGAGACGAGAGGTATACACTTCTTACAGTTTCGGCGGTATGTGGGGGGTGGGGGTGGCAGCGGCACCGCCGGACCAACCTGTAGCTGGAGTTAGAGATGGTTGAGCGGCGTTCGGAAGAGTAGAGGCACAGGAGCACTGTCAGTGCACTGCTGGAGCAGGCTAGAAGTTGGTGATGAAGAGTAGCTAGAAGTCGGTAGTGCAGGGGTAGTCGAATTGGTGGCAGGCTGGTCGGGCGTGTTGAAGTCGCTTGGGTTGGGTGGCCAAAAGGCGTGGACCCGTCTTCTGGGTGGTCTTTGTGTTGGTCAGCTGGCGTTGGCGTGGCTTGCTAAGCACGCCTTCGGCGCAACCTGGCTTTGTTTGTCCCCGCGGTGCTGCGAATGCGAGCACGTTGGCAGTAGCCGTTTCGTTGCGCCCGCGGCGTCGAAGCCTCGAGTTGGTGTTCCGACTTTGCGGCGGTATTTGACCAACTGGCCGAAATTGGTTTTCTTTCTGGATGACTTCTCGATGGCTCGATGGATTGAGGTCGATTGCTGCGTGCGAATTTTGGGTTTGACATGTGTGTGTCTTTGTGTTTGGCCAGCCTGCCACCTGTAGGTGATATCGGCTGTTTCCGGTGTGTGAGTGTGAGTAGAGAATGGTAGGAGGATTAGATAGAGGGCGGATAGATTACTTGTTTGTAGAGCGATGTTCGAGTAGAGTCGGAGTCGTCTTGAAGAGTTGAGTTGATCCTGGTAGCTTGAAGAGGTAGAGATGGCAGAGAAGAGTCGTTTGAGAGCCGGAGATGAAGTAGTCGAGAGAAGCTGTCAGTCCGGACGGTGCCAGATTGGGGTATGGGGTGTAGTGGGTGGGTTTGGGTCGGGTCATCGCCATATGTGAACATTGCAAGAACATCTTTTTGTAGTTATTCGTTTGATTTTGTTGTTTTTGTTTTTTGTTTTGTTTTGTTTTGTTTTGTTGTGTTTTGTTTTGTTTTTGTTTGCTTTTTTTTTTTTTTTTTTGTTGTTGGTTCATTTTTTTCCCGGGGTTTTGTTCGTTTTTCTTTGGTGTATCTTTCTGTCTTCTTTCCCGGTCTATTTTTTCACAGTTGATCGATTAGGCGTGTCGTAGAGAGAAAGTGGAAGAGAAGCTCATGTAATGTTGGATAGTCGTCGTTGAGACGTGTAGTGATGTTTAGTAGGATGTTGCGTGTGCTGCAATAGTTTGTGATGTGTTGCCTTTCGTTGTTGTATTTGGTGCAGTAGATGAGTATGTGTTTGATAGTGAGTGTTCGTTGGCATGTTGTGCATTGTGGTCGTGGGCGTTGTAGTATGAGGTAGGAGTGTGTAAGTGCTGTGTGTCCGAGGCGTAGTCGTGTTAGAGTGCGTTCTTTAAGTCTGGTTTGTTGGTTGATGGTGTGCCAAGGTTCGTGTTTGGGGTGTATTTCATGAAGTTGCGTTAATGCTGTGTCCCATGTTTGTTGGATGTGTTTGTTAAGTGCCTGTTGTATTGTGGGGTTAAGTGCCTGTTGTATTGTGGGGTTAAGTGCCTGTTAAGTCGGATTGTGAGAGTGGGCATGGTATGGTTTGTGGTAGTGTTGTGGCTAGGTTTGCTTCAGTGTCTGCGTGTTCGTTGCCGTGTATGTTTGTGTGACTTGGGATCCATAGGAGAAGTGGTCGTTGTCGTGCGTTGAGTTTTTTTGTGTATGTAGAGTATTTTCTGGATGAGGGGGCTGTTTGTGTTTGGTGTATGGTGTAATGCTTTGTAATGCTGATTTGGCGTCAGTGGCTATGATGTTGTGTTCAATTTTGGTGTTGTAAATGGTGGTGTAAGCCGAAAAGATTGCGTATAATTCTGCTGTGTAGGTTGATGCTGTGTCGTGCAGACGGGCACGAAGGATAACCCGCGACGGTGCTGCATTGGGGTACAGCACCGCCGCTGTGCCCGTCTGCTGTGTATGTGATTTTGAACCGTCTGTGTAGATGATGTTGTAATTTACGTGTTGTGCTGCGCATTGGAAGAAGAGTTGGTGTATTTCTGCGTCGGTGTATGTGTGTTTTGGGTGGTCTATGAGGAAGTGTGTTGTGGGTGTTCGTGTTTCCACCAGGCTGTTGGTGGTGGCAATGGTTTGGCTGTGGGTAGTGTAATGTGTAGTCTGTTTGCGTGTTGGTGGATGCGGCAGCCTATTGTAGTTTTGAGTGGTGTTGTTGTCATGAGTTGGTGTACACGTGTTGTGCTAAGTTTTAGGGCCTGTGTACATGGGTGTTGTGGAATGAGTTGCGTTTTGTAGTGGTATCTTAATAGTGCTTGTGTGCGTCTGTGCTGTAATTCTGGTATGTGGTTATATATATGTAGTGCGAGGTATGGTGAGGTGATATAGGCTCCTGTGGCTATTTTTAAGCATTGGTGTTGTAGTCTGTCTATAATTTTGAGGTTTTATTTAGCAGCGTTTTCAAAGAGTGGGGATCCGTATTCCAAAATTGGCCGAATGAGTGAATTGTAGAGGGCCAGAAGTGTGTTTCGATCGGATCCCCAGTTTGTGCCAGAGAGTGCTCGTAGTATGTTAATTATTTTGGATGCGCGTTTTTGAATGTCTAGAATGTGTGGCCGAAAGGTAAGATGCGGGTCTAATGTGATGCCTAAGCATTTTGCTTTGGTAACGAGAGGTATAGGTGTTTGGTCTATTTTTAGTGGTCGTGCATCTGTGTGTTTGTGTTAGCCGAAAATCATGCATTTTGATTTGTGTGGTGCGATGTGTAGATTTAGTACTGCGAGTTTGCTGTGTAATTCTGTTAGTGAGTTTTGTAGTAGAGTTAGTGCGTGGTTTGGTGTTGCTTGCGATGTCCAAAGTACAATGTCGTCTGCGTAGATTGCAATTTTGGTCGAAAAGTTGTCGGTGAGGACTGAATTTAAGCCTTAAATAAGAAGGGGACTGAGAACCGAGCCTTGCATTAGGCCGGTTGTTGGGAATTTAGTTTCTGAAGTGTGTTGTCCGATTTTGACTTGGAAGGAGCGGTTTAATAGATAGAAATGAAGGTAGTGTATGAGTCTGCCCTGTATGTCTATGCTGTGTAAGTGTTCTAGGAGTGCTGTGATGTTGATAGTGCCATAGGCTTGTTTGAGATCCAGGAAGACGGCGACGGTGGAACGTTTCTTGGCCGCCGCTTCCTGGATGTGCGTGGTGAGATAGGTGAGGTTTTCAAGACATGAGCGGTTAGGAAGAAAGCCTGATTGTATAGGAGAGATTAGTTTTTGTGTTTGAAGAATATAAAGAAGGCGTTTTTGATTAGGCGTTCGAAGAGTTTGTGAAAACAGCTGGTTAGTGCGATAGGACGGTAAGAGTCGCATAGAGTTGAGTCAGTGTTTGGTTTAGGGATAGGAATGAGAAGGGCGTGTAACCAAGATTGTGGATATGTATGTGTTGTCCATGCGGTGTTGTAGGTGTCGAGTAATGCGTGTAATGCTTGTAGTAGTAGATGTTTGAAGAATGAGTAGTGTATGTTGGCTGGTCCTACGTTTGTGTTTCCCGTTTGTGCGATTGCTATTTGCAATTCTGTGAGTGTAAACCTAGTGTTGTAAATATGTGGACGTGTGTGTCTGATTGGGGGTGGGGGGGGTGTCGTGGGAGTGTGCATGACCTAATGTGATAGTTACCTGCGAAAATGTTTGCTATTGTTTGTGGGTCTGTAATGGTGATGTTGTTGTGTATAAGTGTGATGGCTTTACGTGGGGGTCTTGTCGGTGTTGAAATGTTTTGAGGAGTGTCCAAATTTCGCCGAGAGGGGTGAATCTATTAAATCGATTGCAAAATGTATTCCAGGAGGTCTTTTTGGCTTGTCTGATGGTGCGTTTGCATAGTGCTCTGTTTTGTTTGTATGCTGTGAGTGTGTCCGGTGTGCGGTGTCGTTCGTATCTGTGTCGTGCGTGGTTCCTCGCGCAGATCGCCCGGTGGCACTCTTCGTTCCACCAGGGAGCCGCGCGAGGTTTGTGTTGGTGTCGTGGTTTTGTTTGTGGTATGTGTTGGAGTGCGGTGGTGAGTAGCATGTCTGCATATTGTCCTGGTGTGTATTGTGGATTATAGGATGTCTGTGCTGCTAAGGATTCTGAGAATGGGGTCCAGGATGCGTTTTTAATGTTCCACCGGCCCGTCGGGGGGTTGGTGGTCGGGATTTGGAAGAAGGTAATGGTGATGGGGGCGTGGTCACTAAAGTATGGATCGGAGTCGGCTGTCCAGGATAGGGTGAGGGCTATGCGAGAGGAAGCGAGTGCTATGTCCGGGGTGGTAAGGAGGTGTGAACTAATTGGTACGAGGTATGTTGGTGAGCCGGTGTTGAGCATTGTGAGGTTATGTTGTGTAGCCAGTGTGATGATTGTGAGTTCTCTGTGATCGGGTCGTGTTGTGCGGGTGTCCCATAGTGGGTGGTGTGAGTTAAAGTCTCCTGTGAGTATGACAAGGGTGTGAATTTGTTCAAGTGCCTTATTTAATTCCGAGAGGGTTACTGTGTTCCGCGAGGGGGATCATATACGTTAATGAGGGTGTAGGCTGTGTTGTGTACGTGGATTTCAGTGAGTAGTATGTCTGCTGTGGTGTTGAATTGTATCAGGCGGTGCGGTGTTGTATTCCTAATGTATGTGCATACTCCGCCTGATCTGTGTATGTTGTGTGTGTCTTGTCTATATAGTGTGTAGTGAGAAATGTTAAATTGATATGGGTCATGAGGTTTAAAGTGTGTTTCCTGTAGGATAGTGCTGTGTGGTGTGGTTGCAGTGCGTAATGTTTGAATTAATTCCAGTGTCTGATGAGGCCGTGTGTGTTCCATTGTATGATTGTGTTCATGGTTTTTGTGTTGGCGCATGTGAGTGGTCTTTTAGGTGATTTTGGTCTTTTGGTGCTTTTCGGTTGTTTTGGTGGTTGGTGGGCAGGAGGTGGTCTCTGTTGTGGGGAAGTGTTTGCTCTGTGTCTGTGGAGTAGTGTTCCATGTCAGTATGTTCCTCTGTGTCTGTGTCCTGGTCTGTGTATGTACGGGTTGTGTGTGTTGGTGAATCATCTGTTGAGGGAGAGGTATCTGGATATGTTGAGGTTGTTGATCGGTGGGGTGGCGGAGGTGGACGCTGGGAGGGTGCGGGGGGGGAAGGCGCTGTTGGTGTCGGTTGTCGGTTTGGTGGTGGTGGTGGTTGGTGTGCCGGGCGTTGTACCGATGTGTAAGCTGGTGTTGGCGCTCGTGTTCTGCGTGTGTTGTCGGTGGGTTTTGGTGTGGGTTGTTGTGGTGGGTAGGTGCTTGTGTTGTGCTCGTGTCGCGTGGTGGTGGATGTGGGCAGAGCCGGGTACTCTGTGTGGTTAAGTGTTGGTGGTGGTCTGTATCCCGGCTGACAATCTGTTCGGGTCACGAGCGACACAACGACACAGCACAACAAGGAGATCACACCCGCTGTCCATCTGTTCGGGTCACGAGCGACACAGCAACACAGCACAACAAGGAGATCACACCCGCTGTCCATCTGTTCGGGTCACGAGCGACACAACAGCACAGCACAACAAGGAGATCACACCCGCTGTCCATCTGTTCGGGTCACGAGCGACACAGCAACACAGCACAACAAGGAGATCACACCCGCTGTCCATCTGTTCGGGTCACGAGCGACACAGCAACACAGCACAACAAGGAGATCACACCCGCTGTCCATCTGTTCGGGTCACGAGCGACACAACGACACAGCACAACACAGAAGCGCTGTGGAGTTAGTTGTGTTTCAAGCCGTCAGCCTCCGGTATAGGCTGTAGTTAGTTGTATGGGCCACGGCACCGATGGCTTCAACAGACTTCACACGAATGACTACAAATTTAGCTCGCCATGGAAGGGGTGCCGTCTGATTAATCTATGGATTATGTTTGAATTAATTAATCTATGGATTATGTTTCCCGATGGACTTCTATGTTTGAATTGGTAATGCACGCACCATATGCAATGCTATCCATTGTCCTGTCGGAAATATGTTGACAACATACGCGAACATTCCTACACCATGCCTTTTGTGTGGCAGTTTCTGTATTTTTAGTATTATCCAGGTTGACTTAATGACAGCAATGGTTGCCAAATTGGCAACAATATAATGCCTCCGTACTTATACCTATACCACGTACGTGCGTACTCCTGTCCCTCGTCATTTCCCTTTCTCCCAAAAGGAACTAGGGAGCAACTTTAACTATGCTCTTCGTGACAATTAGTTATTTCACACTAACATTTCAACTAGATATTCACGTAAATGGTGCCCGTAATTCGGTCCACCCACCTTCAGACACAGTGAATTATTGCTTGCTGATAATTACACTTGCATAAATGAACCCTGATCCGTCCATCCTACTGTATCACCTTCCCCAGTGTTGAGGGTGTTGGATAGAGTTGGGGAGTATTGCAATCAGGGGGCAGCCAGGACTTTCTTAAGGGGTTCGACAACAAGAAAATGGAGCGATATAGATACCACATTCGGAGCGTGAAGAGCACCGAAAAATTATGGTTTTACGTGATGAAAATCTTAAAAGTTCTTGTTTGATCTCATGTACCTTTGGTTGCTCAGATTGGGAGGGGGCGGACCCACGGGCCCCCTATGCTGTGCCTCTGCTCAAAGGGCACCACAGTGTTACATGGGAGGGTCATCAAACCGGCACAAAGGTGCCGACGCCTGCAGAGCGTTAACCTATATATAATAACTAGACCTACTTTTTTACTTCTCACACACTTCCGATGGCAGCGACACAGAGGGGCGTCGCTAGAGATTTTCCTGCACCTGATGCATTGGAGGTCACATCTCGCTTTGTGAAGGAGAACTATAAATGGGAACATGGCGAAATCGTGCTGTCCATGAAGTTTTACCAATAATCTGAGCCACCAAAGCAAGCTTAGTAACCAGCTTTCGTCCCATCTGTAATATATTTCAAGGTAAATATCTGATCACGCTAATATATGAATTCGGTGACTTTTTGCGTCGCGATTTTTTCCCTATCTATTAATATACAGGCAGGAGTGCCTTTCTATACCTGTGTGACCTAATTACGTTAAATTCCAGGGATGAGAAGCAGGTCATGGTAAAGCAAGTCAGGTAAGATCACACCACTCCCCGCTGTTTTTTTCTTTTTGCTGGACAGATCCTGCCACCAGATATTAGGAAGATTTTCCTCAAGCTCTCTCAGACAAACAGCAAAGCCAGTATGCTGGCCTTGTTGACAAAAATGTATGCTGGCACAATGTGCTGCATTTAAAAAGGTTGAGATATATGGAAATAAAGTAGAATATATAGCCATGTATTGTGTTATGGCGATCGTGTAAAACTTCGTGACAGGAGTTCATTGAATTAAGGTGATAGGTGGTGTGATTCTCTCCATACAATGTCATACTTTTCACATTCATAGCACGGAACAGACTTTAGACATCTAATGTCGAGCTATATGCAGGCACACATGAACACATACCACAGCATAAATGCAATTATATCAATTCATTGATGATTTTTAAGTATAGTTTTTAATCTTACAATCACACTTCGAAATGTTCAAACGTTACCTGTACGTCACTACATGGGTTATCCCGCAGAAACCAAATTCATTGTTGGTTCTGAATGTGTGGCAATAGTCGAAACTGCTTAAAAATCACTTGGGCATCCTTTTGACTGTCCTCGCAGATCAAACACCCAAGGCGTGTTTTCCTTTCCGGGCTGAACAGTGATGCGTTCCATGTCTTGCTGGCTGGAGCATGATTAACATATGTGGCACAGGATACCTTGCGTCGCAAATTTGCCGTGCAACTATAGCCGTAAGATGCCACGTAGGTGAACAGTGATAAGGTTCCAAAGTCAGGGACGGATACATGGACATCGGGGGTGGCTGTGCCCCTCCCCCGTTTCATGGAAAAGTGGCGCCTTTCCGGCTGGGAAACGCACCCTTTCAGGAAGGCTTAAGTATCGCACCCCCACCCCCGCTCAACTATTTTTTTGCCGAAGGTGACCCGGCGTCACCATAATCTCTGGATCCACCCTGTCCCAAGCACATACATACAATACGTCACCAAAATGGTCTTGACGAGTGAATTGCAAATGTCCTTTTAATTTCTAAGGACTCTCGTGACTAAGGTGACCCAACAATAATACCAGTAGATCTCCACCAGAAGATGGCAAGCGTGTATTAAATCGCACGGCACAAACGATGTGTTTCTTCTTTTGTACCAAAGCACGCCTTTGTTAGAGCACTCCAACATGGGACATCAAAGGCATCCTGCATATCCGGGCAAGGCTTTTATTTTTCGGCGGCCTTGATCCCTGTGTCAACTGACGCCGCTATGTTGGTCTCACTTAAACACCAACGCTGTCTGTAGGCGAGTTATGATGCCCAGAACTTAGACTAGAATAATTATGCTATGTGGTGTGAGAATCGAGTGGCAATAAGGATGTCTTGTCATTTGGCACATAAAAGGTATACATTGTTGACAATTTCCTTAAATACGCCAAGCATTTGTGTCATTCATTCCACGCTAAGGGTTTGTCGAAGAAGGGTGTCATTAAGCACCAGATGTGGGAGCAAACTTACTCTGTTCCGGTGGTTGGTTATTGGTTTTTTACGACACGTCGACCGTTGAGTCATATAGCGTCGCCAATCTCTCACGCCGATTGGTCGCGGGCGAAGAGTAGCGACAGGTGAGATTCGAACCCACAATCTTTCGATTGTGAGACGAGCATCTTACCCCTAGACCACTCGTCCCCTTATGTTCCGGTGACTAGCGTGAAATGGCACTAAGGCCTTGGTGCCATTTCACGGCACCACACCCTTGCAAGGGTGTGGTGTCATTTGACACATGGATGGGTGGAGGTTTCAGGCACTACTCAAGAAGACGCCAAGCAAGATGGCCCATTTTCACTGACATTGATTCCAGCGCGGTGTCACAACACTCGGTATCGCGGCATCACGCATCACTCGGCTCTTTGGTGTCGGTATCGCGGCATCACGCATCACTCGGCTCTTTGGTGTCGGTATCGCGGCATCACGCATCACTCGGCTCTTTGGTGTCGGTATCGCGGCATCACGCATCACTCGGGTCTTTGGTGTCGTGCAAAGTAACTCTTGGTAGGTGTGGCGTGAAATGACAACACTAGGAGGGTGGACGTTTTGGGCACCACTCAAGAAACATCAATCTGATCTGTATTTTTATCAGGGTTACGTTGTCGAGGACTCCAGGAAAAACTGTGCTTGAGTGTTAATGGGGATTATGTGACATTACATATTATATGAAGTTCGCGTAACGCAAACACAGGTGTGTTTGATCGTGATGTATTGTAGCTTACAAATTAGTATATCTTCACTACCCACGAACTAGCCTCACTTCACAATCCTCACGTCATTTGTGAAAAAATTAAAGAATGAGCTATTTTAATAACATATGCTTTCATGTTTCCTGAGGGAAACTTCTTGTTCATCATAAATTGGATTACCTATATCACCATAATGCCTTGAAGTTGAAATATTTCACAAATACACATCATATTGCTGACTTAAGTATTTCTTTGACTATCACTGCTCTATGGAAGATCGTAAACTGCATGCTGGGTTTACGTTGTGAATGAATTATGGTATATTTTGAAGATATTTTGACGAGGTAATTGTTAATAACGTGAAAAGAAAAGGATGACAGATAAAACATTAAAGGTTTGCATCACCTGCAACGACCATGGTATTTAGGTGGGGAACAAACATTTTGGATAAATATGAAATGTCTGACATCTTGTGCAATTTCAGGCAGCTTTTAAGGTAGCTAAAATTATGAGTGTAATTGCCGATACATCTATAGGATTAGACCGATACCACCAATTAGCTTCAGATGTAGGTCAACATGATCAATTATCCACAGGTGTGTGCTGACACCATCAGTTGTGAGGTGTAGACTGATGTGATCAAACATCCGTTGGTATGGGCCAGGATTTGATTTGTATTTTGTAATCCGGCATGTGGATAGGAAAATGTTTCGGTATTTGAATACGGAGAGGTTATTTTTCCTCCAAACTGTGGCATCAGAATCTCAGCCTGCATTGCCCAGTGAAGCTCGGGCATTTGATCAGAGAGCTGCTCATTGTCAAACAGCATCATTCAACCTCCAATTTTGAAAAGTGGTATATTTTTTTATGGATGCCGTGAATCCAGAGCAACCTATTGTTCTACCCGTTAATACAATTGACTTCAGCTTAGAACCTCCCTGAAATCAGCAAGACCTGTATTTTCTACTGTGAGTCATTTTCGGGAAGATGACTTGTTACGGAAACGTTCTGGCAGATGACGCTCTGGTACGGCCAGCACGTGCTGTGGTGCTACAGCATTGTTCTGGTACGGGCAGCACGTGCTGTGGTGCTACAACATTGTTCTGGTACGGCCAGCACGTGCTGCGGTGCTACAGCATTGTTCTGGTACGGCCAGCACGTGCTGTGGTGCTACAGCATTGCTCTGGTACGGCCAGCACGTGCTGTGGTGCTACAACATTGTTCTGGTACGACCAGCACGTGCTGTGGTGCTATAGCATTGCTCTGGTACGGTCGGCACGTGCTGTGGTGCTACAACATTGTTCTGGTACGGCCAGCACGTGCTGTGGTGCTACAACATTGTTCTGGTACGGCCAGCACGTGCTGTGGTGCTACAGCATTGCTCTGGTACGGCCAGCACGTGCTGTGGTGCTACAACATTGTTCTGGTACGACCAGCACGTGCTGTGGTGCTATAGCATTGCTCTGGTACGGCCAGCACGTACTGTGGTGCTATGTCATTGCGCACTTGGAATTGATGTTTTGTTGTCATTGTACGTCCTGGAAGGAGCTCCTGACTGAGTTATGCAGTACACTGTCCCGGCTGCAAACCGCATCGGGTGTACCAGTTCTGCAGACCGCATCTGGTGTACCAGGTCTGGTGTACCGCATCTGGTGTACCAGTTCTGATGTACCGCATCTGGTGTACCAGCTCTGGTGTACCGCATCTGGCGTACCAGTTCTGCAGACCGCATCTGGTGTACCAGTTCTGGTGTACCGCATATGGTGTACCAGTTCTGCAGACCACATCTGGTGCACCAGTTCTGATGTACCGCATCTGGTGTACCAATTATGGTGTACCGCATCTGGTGTACCAGTTCTGGTGTTCCGCATCTGGTGCACCAGTTATGCAGACCGCATATGGTGTACCAGTTCTGCAGACCGCATCTGGTGTACCAGTTCTGCAGACCGCATCTGGTGTGCCAGTTCTGCAGACCGCATCTGGTGTACCAGTTCTGGTGTACCACATCTGGTGTACCAGTTCTGCAGACCACATCTGGTGTGCCAATTCTGGTGTACCGCATCTGGTGTACCTGTTCTGGTGTACCGCATCTGATGTACCAGTTCTAGTGTACCGCATATGGTATACCAGTTATGGTGTACCGCATATAGTGTACCAGTTATGGTGTACCAATTATGGTGTACCGCATCTGGTGTACCAGTTCTGGTGTACTGCACCTGGTGTACCAGTTCTGGTGTACCGCATCTGGTGCACCAGTTATGCAGACCGCATATGGTGTACCAGTTCTGCAGACCGCATCTGGTGTACCAGTTCTGCAGACCGCATCTGGTGTACCAGTTCTGCGGACCGCATCTGGTGTACCAGTTTTGGTGTACCGCATCTGGCGTGCCAGTTCTGCAGACCGCATCTGGTGTGCCAGTTCTGCAGACCGCATCTGGTGTACCAGTTCTGGTGTACCACATCTGGTGTACCAGTTCTGCAGACCACATCTGGTGTGCCAATTCTGGTGTACCGCATCTGGTGTACCTGTTCTGGTGTACCGCATCTGATGTACCAGTTCTAGTGTACCGCATATGGTATACCAGTTATGGTGTACCGCATATGGTGTACCAGTTATGGTGTACCGCATCTGGTGTACCAATTATGGTGTACCGCATCTGGTGTACCAGTTCTGGTGTACTGCATCTGGTGTACCAGTTCTGGTGTACCGCATCTGATGTACCAGTTCTGGTGTACCGCATCTGATGTACCAGTTCTAGTGTACCGCATCTGGTGTGCCAGTTCTGGTGTACCGCGTCTGGTGTACCAGTTATGGTGTACGGCATCTGGTGTACCAGTTCTAGTGCACCGCATATGGTGTACCAGTTATGGTGTATCGCATCTGGTGTACCAGTTCTGCAGACCGCATCTGGTGTGCCAGTTCTGCAGACCGCATCTGGTGTACCAGTTCTGCAGGCCCGTCGGTTTGCTCCCATCATAGGCCTTTGCCTGGCATCTCAGTCTGTGAAAGCATTCATTCCGGCAACATATTCATTCAAGAGCGATAGGATTTCAGGTCATATACTCACCTGCGTAACGCTCCATGGGATTCTGGCATGCTAAATAAATGTTATGGGCGCTAAACGGTCGCATTCTTTGGTCGAGGCGCCATAAAACCCAATTAACTAACTCAGTCTGTGATCGAGGTGCAGTGCTCTGCTACGAGATACTGGGCTGGTCTTGTGTCTAACCATGCAAGATGTCACCGGACAGCCCGGAACTGCTGTTCTACAGGATTCTTCGCGTGGGTGCCTACAACAACAATCCCGATGCGCAGCAGCTGCACCAGGCTGTGCGACGTCTCACCCTGCACAACTTTATCTCGACGTCAGCCACAGACAACTGCGAGTCGCAGAACGGCGACACCATGATCTGCTGGACATCTGGCACGCAACACGCCAACCGGTATAGGAGAGTGAGAGCATGACAATGCCACCAGTTGTGTAGCATTACCTGGAGATAGAGAAAACTGCTCGGCATGTGTGGAGGATTGTGCCGGGTACATCGCTGGGTATGTGTGCCGTAAACTGTTTGAGGAAGCGTGGTGTGAAATTTGCTGCGTGCGCTGCAGCAATGCTGCGCACCGCCACCACCAGAAGTCATGTATTTTGATGAATGTGCGGGACAACGAAGGCCTCGTTGTCCCTTCAGCGTCCACGTACTGTTCCTTGATGTCGGCTGAGCGACACTTAGAGCACCTAATTACGTCACGGATAAAAAGCATCAACGCGATTTTATGGTCGGCAGGATTAGGTATACCAAATCAGTGTTTGGTTATGCCAACATATCGCTCTTTTCATTATCATCATGTTTCATTTAAGCCGATACTCTTACTTTTCGCAAGTCCCCTGTGCTCGCCATTAAAAACTGAAACATTTTATGTTTATTAAGCGCCATTTTTGTAATGACCTTGAATAGCATTACGGCTGATTGACACTCGGTGTATTCCGACAGTGCAGGTCGATTCGCATGCAAACACATCGTGGACACCCACTCAAAGCACCTATCAGGTGTACAATTTGCAGAATTGGCCACGATGATAGGTTGCTATTCAGTGCGGAAATGTCCTCTCTTGTGGTAGTTGACTGCCAATACGGCGAGGGTTATCTCGTGTACCACTGATTCGGTGCGGAAATGTCCTCTCTTGTGGTAGTTGACTGCCAATACGGCGAGGGTTATCTCGTATACCACTGATGATGTCGGCCTCCAGAGGCAGACCATCAATTCCACCCAGCACTGTATAATTGTCGTGGTCCCTGATATGATCGTCCAATGTACCGCCGTGGACTTTGTTCAGCATATCCTTGACACGTGCATTGGCGTGCGTGCAGTACAGCAAAGTAATGTATCCTATTCATGGACATAGGCCATACATCTGCCTGTTGCATTCATAGTTGCAATACATGTCATGTCTCCTGGAGACCAATGAGATGGGGAAATACCCGACCGCACCAACACTCACGTTAGTTTCATCTTGTCACGCCAGACAACTGGATATCGGCTCCACACTCTTAACAAGCATCTTTATTCTGCATAAGAGTTCTTTATTTCACGGCACAGACTAAATGCGTGACCCTAACGAGTGCCCAACGAGTGTTTCCCTGACAATGACCAAAAGTTGACACGTTGGAGTACAGTTTCACAGCTGCTCTGACCATACTTTTTTTCCTTTTTATCTGTCTACAATTATGACTTACAACCAAGAAATACGGCTTTTGCTTAACTATGTGCGAAATTATCCCTCATGCCCACTAACGAACGTGAGCTCACAAAATCATTTGATGTGAAGAAAACAACCAAACAAGCAATCAAAATACCGTTGAATAGACATCGGCACCCGTAAGGACCCGTATTCTGCACCCGTATTCTGTGCGTAAGGACCTGTCGTTAACCTCCAGCGGCGCCGGCCGACTCACAGCCAGGTCGCGGCTGCTGTCTGCAGTATCGGCTCTACTTCGGTGCGATTCGACAAGGAAGGCCGCGTCCGACCACACGAGTCACGCGACCGACCACACGAGTCTGACGACGCCAGTCACGCTACCGACCACACGAGTCACGCGACCGACCACACAAGTCTGACGACGCCAGTCACGCTACCGACCACACGAGTCTGATCACGCCAGTCACGCTACCGACGACACGAGTCTGATCACGCCAGTCACGCTACCGACCACACGAGTCTGATCGACGCCAGTCACGCTACCGACCACACGAGTCTGATCACGCCAGTCACGCTACCGACCACACGAGTCTGATCACGCCAGTCACGCTACCGACCACACGAGTCTGATCACGCCAGTCACGCTACCGACGACACGAGTCTGATCACGCCAGTCACGCTACCGACCACACGAGTCTGATCACGCCAGTCACGCGACCGACCACACAAGTCTGACGACGCCAGTCACGCTACCGACCACACGAGTCTGATCACGCCAGTCACGCTACCGACCACACGAGTCTGACGACGCCAGTCACGCTACCGACCACACGAGTCTGGTCACACAAGTCACCCGAGTAAAAGCAACATCACGGGTAACCGCAGAAGCAGCCACAAAATCCAAGCCTTGTGCCAGTCATCTCTTGCGTTTGCATGCGAAGCTTCCTCTTGTTGTTTCTAGTCGGCTTCTTCGCAAATGCATGCTGTTCGGAGTTGTTGGGGGTTCGATGTCCCAATGACCAGCGTGCTTATTTGTTAAAATGACTTCATAAGACAAAGCAAGCCATCAGGTCGCTGACCATCTTCAGGGTTGGAACGTCTAGACTACCCGATCACACCATACGACTACTATCAACAGGCAATGCTGAACCGACCAGAGAGCCGAATAACTTACACATTATTATCCATCATCTGTCTAGATAACCAGGCCGCCTCGGAGCTACCAGATCCCACCCTGATCGGCCACCTGGCTGGCCCAGACGGTCAGTGCAGCCCGAGACGACCATCAGTGTGGCCTGAACCGATGCTACACCACACAATAGCCATCAGTGCGGCACGAGCCAGCACAGCACCACGCCAGACCGTCAGTGTGGCCCGAGCCGACGCTACACCACATAATAGCCATCAGTGTGGCCGGGGCCAACACAGCACCACACAATAGCCATCAGTGTGGCCCGGGCCAACACAGTACCACACAATAACCGTCAGTGTGGCCCGGGCCAACACAGCACCACACAATAGCCATCAGTGTGGCCCGGGCCAACACAGCACCACACAATAGCCATCAGTGTGGCCCGAGCCAACACAGCACCACACAATAACCGTCAGTGTGGCCCGGGCCAACAC
This sequence comes from Ashinkailepas kermadecensis, assembly GCA_034440615.1. Classification (NCBI taxonomy): domain Eukaryota; kingdom Metazoa; phylum Arthropoda; class Thecostraca; family Neolepadidae; genus Ashinkailepas; species Ashinkailepas kermadecensis. The sequence continues at coordinate 562,505 of JAOTOM010005054.1, forward strand.
AGTACCACACAATAACCGTCAGTGTGGCCCGGGCCAACACAGCACCACACAATAGCCATCAGTGTGGCCCGAGCCAACACAGCACCACGCCAGACCGTCAGTGTGGCCCGGGCCAACACAGTACCACACAATAGCCATCAGTGTGGCCCGGGCCAACACAGCACCACACAATAGCCATCAGTGTGGCCCGAACCGACGCTATACCACACAATAGTCATCAGTGTGGCCCGAACCGACGCTATACCACACAATAGCCATCAGTCCACACAATAACCATCAGTGTGGCCCGAGCCGACGCTACACCACATAATAGCCATCAGTGTGGCCGCGGGCCAACACAGTACCACACAATAGCCATCAGTGTGGCCCGAACCGACGCTATACCACACAATAGTCATCAGTGTGGCCCGAACCGACGCTATACCACACAATAGTCATCAGTGTGGCCCGAGCCGACGCTACACCACATAATAGCCATCAGTGTGGGCCGGGCCAACACAGCACCACACAATAGCCATCAGTGTGGCCCGAACCGACGCTATACCACACAATAGTCATCAGTGTGGCCCGAGCCGACGCTACACCACATAATAGCCATCAGTGTGGCCCGAGCCAACACAGCACCACACAATAACCATCAGTGTGGCCCGAACCGACGCTATACCACACAATAGTCATCAGTGTGGCCCGAGCCGACGCTACACCACATAATAGCCATCAGTGTGGCACGAGCCAGCACAGCACCACGCCAGACCGTCAGTGTGGCCGGGCCAACACAGTACCACACAATAGCCATCAGTGTGGCCCGAACCGACGCTAGCACCACACAATAGCCATCAGTGTGGCCCGAACCGACGCTATACCACACAATAGTCATCAGTGTGGCCCGAGCCGACGCTACACCACATAATAGCCATCAGTGCGGCCCGAGCCAACACAGCACCACACAATAACCATCAGTGCGGCCAGAGCCGACGACACGCCACACAAGCACCATCAGGCGACTCTCAAATGGGCAGCGCGCCACCAAAACAGCGCGCAGTGGCCGGACGGCCGGGCTGGACGGTGACCATCAGCCCGCTCTCCTGACGCGGCGAGTCGGCTTCTCCGCGCGGATAAATTGTTCGTCGGGAAAACCGGTCGACTGCTGCGGCCGAAGCATCTCTAGGCCAGCCGAACGCCTACAAGATTGATGACGAGCCGATTGGCTCCAACGATTCACAGAAAATGTGTTTAACTCGGCTGTTCAAGTGCTGGCACCAGCAGCGATGCTATAGACTCCGGTGCCATGGCGTAACATGAAAAACCTTGGCACATTTTGCAATATGATGCAATATAATGTCACATAGCGCAATATATTGCCGCAGAGTGCAATGTAGTTGCATGCCGAGATGGGCTTATCCACCACGGGTCCCTGCACGCCAACCGGTGTCCGCCTGTCAAAAGTTCTCCAGAACATAGTCACGTGTCGCCGACACATCAACAACATTAATTCTGTACTGGGCGGTCAGACGAGCTGCCATCGGTCGCTTTCACAATCATATATATATATATATATATATATATATATATATATATATATATATATATATATATCTATATATATATATATATATATATATATATATATATATATATATATATATATATATATATATATATCTATATATATATATATTTATATATATATATATATAGATTGTGTGTGTGTGTGTAGATGTGTGTATGTGTGTGTGTGTGTGTGTGTGTATGTGTAGGTGTGTGTGTGTGTGTGTGTGTGTGTGGTGTGTGTGTGTGTGTGTGTGTGTGTGTGTGTTTATTCATGTATTATATTTTACCTCAATGTGGACATTAATATGGACAATGAACGCTATATTTCCTAGTGTAGCTTCAAAAGAAGAAGAAAGAGTGCTGTAAGCGTGATACCAAATGAATGCTCTCCCCGTTAAATGTACATGAGAAGAAGTTCGCGTGCCGGCCCGTGACGGCCCGTGACGGCCCGTGACGGCCCGTGACGGCCCGTGACGGCCCGTGACGGCCCGTGACGGCCCGTGACGGCCCGTGCCTGCCCGTGACGGCCCGTGACGGCCCGTGACGGCCCGTGACGGCCCGTGACGGCCCGTGACGGCCCGTGACGGCCCGTGACGGCCCGTGACGGCCCGTGACGGCCCGTGACGGCCCGTGACGGCACGTGCACACTCAATGTTGTTATTCGTGTGTCAGCGCGACAAAGCCATCTTCTGGAGACCGTTTGACCTGCGGACACGGGTCGGTTTTCTGGTGGTCTTGTGGCTCCCCCGGGACGCTGCTGGGATCGCCACTACCTGCGTAAACATTGAGACGACCACGCTGTCTATTGTCTGTCAAATTCGACGTTAGGCACTGCACACACCCTTGGAGAAGGGAACAAATCGTCAATAACGTGGACTTACGCTAGAATGATGGGACTATTTGCTGGGTATGATGGCTCATTGGTCTGGTTTCTATTTGTTTCACAGCGGAAAGCTTTATACGGACTCGATCAGGTACGAATTGGTTGCTGAGCAGCCAGGGAAGGGGAGTGAAGAGTGAAGGGAAGTGAAGGGAAGGGGAGTGACGAGTGGAACTCAGGAACGTGTAGCAGCGTATTCAACTTCAAGGATCACTTGCCATCATCTACTCCCTCTCCCGGCAACTCCCCACCATGATCAGACGTGGATAACCCCAATGATTTTGTGCCTTTAGTCTGGGCCTCGAACACGCCGACCACTAGCACCATCCCTTCCTCTGCGCTCCTATATGTCAGGCGGTTGTGAGGAGTGCGAAAAAAAAACACGTATCGGTGCGAACAATGTGCTCGGTGTCCTTTTAACCACCCGTTATTCCAAACACGCATGACCAGCACGCAATAGAAATAGCCGATGTTCGTTAACGCAGAACTTTGAACCATTTCTGCGAACTATTGCGAACTTGGAACTATTTCTAGACGTATCTAACGCAAAATGGTGCCAGTGACGTCACACGTGCCCGGTCAGAAACTTCCATGGGTACAAAATGGCTGAAGTCAGATCAATTCCCCTCCCTCTCCTTCTCCCCTCGGCAGTAGCAATGAGCTAAATGGAAGTCTGACCTGGCTGAATGGAAGCCTGACCAGTCTGAATGGAAGTCTAACCCGTCTGAATGGAAGTCTGACTCGTCTGAATGGAAGTCTGACTCGTCTGAATGGAAGTCTAACCCTTCTGAATGGAAGTCTGACTCGTCTGGATGGAAGCTACCAGCTCTTGCAGTGGTCAGACAATGTTTGCGACTGTATGCGGCATGTTTCCCACGCCTGACATCCTCTCTACAGGAAGCGAGTGCTGGTGGACAGACATTACCACCCATGACTGGACCGAGAGGTGGCATGCTCCCCACACCCGACATCCCCTCTACAAAGGAGGGCTGGTGGATATTACCACCCTTAACTGGACCGAGAGGTGGCATGCTCCCCACACCCGACACACCTTCCGTTGTGGGTGGGGACTGGTGGACAGTACCACCCATTACTGGACCGAGAGGTGGTATGCTCCCCACACCCGACATCCCCTCTACAGGGGGGGGGCTGGTGGACATTACCACCCATGACTGGACCGGCAGGCGGCAAATATGGTGGCCAAGTGTGGCACTAATACACGTCCAAACCAGGACCATTCTTCATGCTTACTGGCGATAAATTCCCGGCCGTAACCGTAACACCACCAGAGCAGTCCGCTAGTTGTGGAAATATCCGCGACCGGAAATGAAAAGTTCTGTTGCACTACGTTTGACCGTGCAGGCTTCTGCTTGTACCTTAGGCGAGTGCTCCGGCCGACGCAGTCTTACTCAGGCTTCTGCTTGTACTACAGGCGACCGCTCCGGCCGGCACAGGCTTACTCAGGCTTCTGCGTCTGCTTCAGGCGACTGCCCCACCAGTTGGTAGGCAGGTTTTCCAGTTCAAGAAGTGGCTATGCTGCTGTTGGCTGTAAACAGTACGGCCGAATACCCGAACTACATCTGTCAATTTAAAGAACAGAATACACATCACCCACTGCTAATATGGGGCTATATGAGGCTATATTGGGCTATTCGAGGAATTCGTCAGCATTTGGCATTGTTTAAAATTGTTGGCTGCTGTATGCTCCTTTTTATTCAGCTTGCATGAGGATGCTTAAGCCTGATGCATGACACATGTGCACTTGTCTGGGCGCCTTTGACAATGGCAGTGTGCTTCCTCGCCTGGGGGCTGACACCATAGTAGTCGCTGCTGAGCGGCTGCTGGCAATTGTTGGGCGGCTACTGGCAACTGCTGGGTGACTACTGATGGCTGCTGGGTGACTACTGATGGCTGCTGGGTGACTACTGATGGCTGCTGGGCGACTACTGGTTAGGTTGGTTGGTTATTGGTTTTTACGACACGTCGACCGTTGAGTCATATAGCGTCGCCAATCTCTCACGTCGATCGGTCGCGGGCGAAGAGTAGCGACAGGTGAGATTCGAACCCAGAATCTTTCGATTGCGAGACGAGCATCTTACCCCTAGACCACTCGTCCCCTATTGCTGGGTGACTGCTGATGGCTGCTGGGCGGCTATTGGCAGATACTGGGTGGATACTGGCAGCTACTGGACAGCTCTTGACAGCTGCTGGGTGGATACTGGCAGCTACTGGACAGCTCTTGACAGCTGCTGAGTGGATAATGGCAGCTACTGGACAGCTCTTGACAGCTGCTGGGTGGATACTGGCAGCTACTGGACAGCTCTTGACAGCTGCTGAGTGGATAATGGCAGCTACTGGACAGCTCTTGACAGCTGCTGAGTGGATAATGGCAGCTACTGGACAGCTCTTGACAGCTGCTGAGTGGATACTGGCAGCTACTGGACAGCTCTTGACAGCTGCTGAGTGGATACTGGCAGCTACTGGACAGCTCTTGACAGCTGCTGGGTGGATACTGGCAGCTACTGGGTGTCTTGTGATGACTGCTGTGTGGCTCGGGCAGCTGCTTGGGCTACTGGCAGCTGCTGATTGGCAAGTGATAGCTGCTAGGTGACTACTGGAAGCTGCTGGGTGGGTACTGGCAGCTCTAGGAGGCTGCTAGTAGCCGCTTGGCAGCTACTGGCAGTTGCTAGACAGCTGCTGGCAGCTGCTGGTCGGCTAGTGATAGCTGCTGGGTGGCTACTGTCAGCTGCTGGGTGGCTTGTGATAGCTACTAGGTGACAACTGACAGCTGCTGGGCGGCTGCTGGCATACCCACGCAGGGTTACCATAGCCGAACCAACATTTGTTTCCAGCACGCCGTCCGCGCCAACCATTGCAGCTTTATGGACTTCTAGTGGTATGCTCTGTATCAGCTACAACGCAGCCCAGTGAGTTACGGCATCATGAGCCTTCCCGCATGGGGAAGCACGGCTCCTTCAATATTTCTCACGCTGCCACCAGAAATATTGCTAATTATCTTGCCTCGCTGCTATAAGCAGGGAGTTTACGTTAGTACCCAATCTCAACAGTTAGCTTGCCTCGCTGCTGTGATTCGGGAGGTTAGATTAGTACAGCTAAAACAGTCGCCGTGTATCATATGAAGAGTCAATGTAGATGAAGGAAAATGTTTTAAAACACAAATGACTAATGGCAAATTATTTGCTACTACCAGCAATACACCATTTCTAAAAACGTGTCGAACGGCTGGCTGGGCGGACCACAAGCGGGGCTCCTCAGATTTGGAAGGGCTTTGAAATATGCATGGAACGTTTATTTCGTCTGGTAACATTTAACAACCAATGTAATAATTACCTTCTGACGCTGATGTGAAGCTGCTTGTGGCATTGGATAATACATGTCTTGAACAGATTCAATCAGTCTTCCTTATCAGCTCGTATCTCATACAAGGGGAATAGACATTAGAACACCATGCGCAATTATTATATTCCTCGCTGCATGCAGTTCCAAAGAACAAAATAAAGCGCAGTATGAAATTGTGTAGGAGCAAATGTAGGCAGACCATACATTCGGAACTAAAAGCGCAACTTCTGCAGAATGAAGCTTGATGTCCGTATGTAGTGTGTGTTACTGAGGTACAGTTATAAGGCTGTCAGACACAGTATGATCTGACCGACTGGCCCGCTCATATCAACTTATTCTGCTGTTTAAAGAAAAATCCAGTTGATCCACATTCCCATTCTAACTAGCTCCAAAAGAAGTGTTTTCAGATCACTGTCGGTACTGGAGCCACCCCTTGCTGCTCCAGTACCGAATTGTCACATTTCCATTTAGAAAATACTGGAAGCGCTTAATCTTATAGTCCGCTTCATGTGGGTGCTCAGTCACTGTGGCATCCCAGGAAACGATGAAGCATAATAAATTGCAGCATATCATTGCGGCTATCAAATATATCAGCAATTCCACAATATTTTGAAGCCGACAGAGCACTGGACTTTTTTTGGAACAAGACTGCATTCAGAACACAAACCATGCACAAGTTAACTCATCAAACTAGTCGTCTGTCCCTGAATGCCATATTTTCCAACGAACCTACATGAAGACAAAGTCCTATCGCGGCGGAAACTGGTGGAATTTTTGCTAGACATATTCTGGAAAAGATGGAATTCTGAAGTCGTGGTTAGATAAAAGTAATATGTCGTTCGGCCATGTACCAAGGTGGGGTAGTGGGTGCAAGAACAGCAATAATGGGCTGAATGGACTGCCGTCCCGGTAGATCAGCTGGTTAGAGCGCCGGCCTGCACTCGTCTCCCCCGTCCTGGCGAGACCGGGTTCGAGTCGCTTAGCGCGCCCGCATGTAGCCCCCGGCTGGAAGGGTCAGTTGGCAGCTGGCCCGATAAGGCCGGGGACGAATTACCGGGCGGCCGTGTCGATGCATTGACGGCACGTTAAACTTTCGGTCCAAATTATGCCGTTGAACTGGAATTTATGGATCGGGTGGTGGGGCCAGGGTTCACGCAACAAGCTCTGCTTAGCAATACGACCCTGGTTCATAAAGCCACCCGAGCAAGAACTCGGATTAAATGTATTTATAAAAAAGAAGAAGAGTAGTGTAATGGAGTTGTGCAGAAAATGTTTTGACTACGCACAGGACATACTTACTCACACGTCCATTCATGTCTAATGCTTCATATCGGCCTCATGCCCATCGTGCAGTCCCTACCATACAGTTACACATATCCTTCTTCATTGTCAGCAATATCATGGCCGTCGAAAAACACTAACCGACTAATGCCGAGCGCACAAAATTCCTTTGTCTTTGCCCACACTGTTGAAGCATTGGACAACATTTCGTCTTCTTTGAAAAAGGACCCTGTTGTAAGATGTCTGGCTTGAGCTGGACGGCATAATCATTTCCTTTTGTCATGGCACGAAATGGCTGGAGCCGGCCGAAATGCCTTTTCCAATAAAAGTAAAAGTGTTCTCTACCTTCGTGGAATTATAAATGAGGCGCTTTGCCGATCGAACTCGCGCCCAAAGTTTGGCGTAAACATCGAAGCTATACCGATTTCTCGAGCAAAGTGCTCAGGAGACTACTGCTGCGTTGACACCAAGCGTAGTGATGCCCTGGGGGCATTCCAATGGGTCTGCGAAGACATTTGAAGTCAACACACAGACTCGGGCCCGTGAACCTACTGCGTCGAGCATGTTAAGTCGGCGTTAGTACTCAGACACGACGAAAACTCCCCTGCTATTCGCGGGGTATGGGAGACAGTTGAAGTTAGATCGTCCCGAAATGAAAGAGGTGCCGAAAACCTGGAATGCTTGAAGACAAAAAACGCTAGTGGTGTTCTCATTAAATACAACCCGGGTGAAGGTAACGTGATATTGTGTATGTGTGTGTGTGTGTGCGCGTGTGTGTGTGTGTGCGCGTGTATGGCTGTGTGCGTGTGCGTATGTGTGTGTATGTGTGTGTGTATGTGTGTGTGTGTGTGTGTGTGTGTGTGTGTGTCTGTGTGTGTGTGTGTGATGTAACCCTCGATGTGTACCATAGGTTAGAAAATATAGTTCTTAATATTCAGGAGTTCACCTGTATTGAATAAGTAACTAAGGCATCATCCCTTGCTAATACAGATTCACTGTAAAAAGACGAAATAGAACCTGTTCTTGTCATTTCAAATGCAGTGTTGCACGTCTACCAAGTCACAAGTCTTACTTTTCTCATGTGTATAATGATACATTGACAAGAATATGAGAAAGAAGTATATAGGGTTTGAGCAGCATGCTCACAGCAGGCAGAGGAGAGAGTAAACGTGTTTACTATCAGTTGTACTTCTCACGATATCACTTGGAAGAAAGCGTTGTAACGCCTGGCTTCAGTTAATCTTCTGAGGCCCTTCACACCACAATGACTCTACAGCTCCGGACAACTTCTACAGCTGTAGCTACAGCTAGCACTCTCCCCTTTCACCTATACACTATTTCCTATTCCCACTTCCAACAAAACACCGCGTATGACACGCTCCATACCGTGTCATTCCTCACTGTTCCTTCACGTGCATTTCTCCTCATGAGCCTATCATTCCCGTGACAACTCGCCTCGGACTGGACGTCCCCGACCGAGGGGGCGGGGACGTGACCTGCTGACGCTTGTTGGCTGACCTTGACCTTGGTGGGGGCGCAGCCCGTCACCAGTTAGTGTTGGCGCCGCTCGGCTGTGATACTGTATTCTGCGCTGCTGCATATGCAACTGTATCGTGAAGGTCGTCTCTGTGGGACAAACAAGCACTGTGTGTTGGCACATTGACCGTGCTTGGCCTCATGGACCTGGTTCACTCACTGTTAACGCTCGGCAGAGTCAGCTTGACTTCGTATTCCGGTACGGGATAATGAGATCACCAGACTATGCGATTCGTCTGTCTATGCTAGAGTTGCCACTTTTTGGCACCGTGGACCGGCTCGGCAACCTGTAAAATGGCACATACGCTTTTTGCCGTGCCATGTCAGAACATGTCGTGGCACTGCTTTGCTAGTGTCATAAGACATAAACATAAAGGATCAGTGCAGCTATGAGCCACAAGTTCTTGGTTGCACTCTGGACACTGAACCAGTTGCCCACCAAATCCATCGATCAGCCTTCCCTGGAATACCGAAAAGCAAGCCCTCTATTCTTATAATGATTGTCTATGCTGTTTTTAAAGATGTTCAGTGTGCTGTTACTAACAATGGTTTCTGGCAGCTGGTTCCAGTGTTCTACTACCCTGTTGGTGAAGAAAGACTGTCTTAACATTGTCCTGCTGTGATTGACTTTAATTTTGAATTGATGACCTCTAATTGCATCATTTCTGTTAAATTCAAACATTTCCCTGAGATATCCCTGTTCCTGACCATGAACAAATTTAAAGACCTCGATGAGATCTCCTCTCAGCATTCTATATCTAAGTGAAAACATATTCAATCTCTTCAATCTTTCCTCATATGCCAGGTTGCTTATACCATTTACCATTTGTGTTGCCCTCTTTTGTACTCTCTCTCTCTCTAAAAGCCAACAATCTTTTTCATAACTAGGGGACCAAGCTTGGACACAGTATTCCCAATGTGGCCTGACATATGCACATTAAAGCTTCCTGATTACTTTCTCACTTTTGTATGATACATTCCTATTTATTGCCACAAGCATTCTTAGTGCCATCTTCCTGGCTTCTTTTGGTTTGTTCTGATGTCCCCAATTTTGTGTTCAAAATAACACCGAAGTTCTTCTCCTGCTGTGTCACAGATAGTACTTGGCTACCCATGAAGAATGGAGCCTTCATATGCTGCCTACCTACATGCATGATTTTGCACTTATCAAACTTAAATATCATTTGCCATCTTTTTGATCACTTCACAAGTTAATCTAAGTCCTTCTGCGGCGAGACCTGCTCGTTGTGTCCTGTTATTTCCCTAAAGACCTTCAAACCATCCGCAAATCTCAAAACCTTACTGCTTAAGCCACTTTCAATGTTATTTACAAATATAATGAACAATAATGGCCCCAGTACTGACCACTGGGGGACTCCACTAAGAACATTTTTCCATGATGACCTTGTGCCATTTAGCATCACTCTCTGCTGTCTATCTGAAAGCCACAACTCTATCCATTTTAGGATGCTACCTGCAATACCATGGACCTGAAGCTGCATCATTAATCGTGTATGAGGTACCTTGTCAAAGGCCTTACTAAAGTCAAGATATGCTAAATGAACGTGATTTCCCTGATCAAATTGTTCTGTAGCGAAATTCAAAAAGTTCAAGAGATTTGTGAGACACGTTCTCCCTTTTCTAAACCAATGTTGAGTATCTTGAATCAGTCAGTTTCCTTCCAGAAAACTAACTATTCTATCCTTGATAATTTATTCGAGTACCTTGCAGACTAGGGATGTGACGCTTACTGGCCTATGGTTTTCAACTTTCCCTCTTTCTCCTTTCTTGAAAATAGGAACTACATTTGCCCTTTTCCAATGTGTTGGAATTTCATTTCGTGAAACTGATCTTCAAAATATTATACTAAGTGGAATTGCCAGTTCCTTTTCAGCTTCGCGCAATACCCTAGCATAAGTTTCATCAGGTCCTGCTGCCTTGTTTTGATTTATTTTCCTGATATGATTGAAAACAACATCACTATCAATGAAAACAACATCGTTTATCCGATCACCTGTCACTGGACTGTGGTGTACGGTTGGCAGATTAGTCATATCTTCCAATGTAAACACCGATTTCGTCTGCTTGCTCAGCTCCTCAACCATCTCACCATACTCACTCACTATAGTCCCACTTACTTCAAGTGGACCAATTGTGCTCGAAACTTTACTCAGCTTGTAAAAACTAAACAAAAACTAAACTAAGCAACTTTTTGCTGTCCCCATTACCGTTCCTACCCAATTCCAATTATTTTGCTCCCTTTGCTGCTCTGGTTTTCTGCTTCACAGCGTCTCTAGCTTTTTTTTATACGACCTTAGATTTACGATATTTGAAGCTTCCTTAGCACGCGCACTGGAGGGGGGGGGGGCGAAATCCGCCGACCCCTCCGGTTTTTCGCAAATACCTGCAGATTTTACCGGTCGATATACGCGATTTTCGGTGTACCTACTTAGAAATGAACGGCGCGTCGTTTAAAGAAAGGAAAATGGAAATCGGCCAAACATTTTTAAAGTTAGGGACCGCTAAATTCAACAAATGTTATAGCGCCAGACCACAAAAATCGGCGCTGATGCGCTTCCAGTATACTGACAAACGGAAAGTGTTCTAGGCAACACTAGCGACTTGTTTGATGCATATTGATATGCTGTATAGTTTCAAGGTCATGTTAGGTTACCAAGGTCAAGTCAGGTCAAGTTCATGACAGGTTAATGGAACCAAACTTGATCAACTGGAATGTTGCCATAAATGCACTACTGGTTGTCATTTGTACTGTTTGTCATTGCGTTTCCATACTTTATTCATGTACTTCACTCCCTTCTTCACGAAGCCGATTGCTCCGAGCTGCCCGACGGAGCAGTCGGGCGGGCGGCCGGTTCCGGGAACTGGAACAGGTAACTAACCTGATAAAGTGGTGCTATATAGGTGACCTGAGGTCAAATGTTGGGTCTAGCATCTGCATTGCATCATTAGTAATGTCCAAAACATCATTGATGTCCATATTTTAGCATTTAAATACAATCACAGCGATCCATAACGATGACAAGCCAAGCCACGCAAAACCGGAAAAGTTTGCCAATCTGACCTCATTTGACCTTGAAGATATTGACCTAAGGTCACGAAAATTGCACACAATAGAGATCACTACCATGCCCATCCACCCTGCGAATTTCGTTCCTCCAGCTTTACTAGGAGCCGAGATCGTAGGGGGGGGCGGAATCCGCCCCCCCTCCAGTGCGCGTAATTCTCAGATGCCCTCCAGGGCGCGTGTTAAACACTCTAAATGTGTCTTTCTGAGCCTTAATTGCTTTTATCACAACTGCCGTAAGCCATGCTGGCTTTCCTACCCTTCTTTTGCGCCCTTTGCTTTTGGGGGACATGTCTAATCTGAAATTCCCTCAAGGGAGATTTGAATTTTCCCACATTTCACAAGCATTTAAATTGGAGATTTATTCTTCCCATTCTATGGCACTTAAAGCCGCTCTCATGCAGTCGAAGTCTGTCCTGTTAAAATTAGGAACCTTTGCCAAATTATCATTGATTGTGCCCGCTACTTGTGACTTGAATCTCACTATGTTCTGGTCACTTCCTCCCGGAGTTTCTCATACCGTCAAATCTTGAACTAAACCACTTAAATCTGAGAAGACAAGGTCCAAGAATGAGCCCTGCCTAGTTGGTTCCGCTACAAACTGGTGTAAGAACAGGTCCTCTTCAAGGCATTTCCTAAACATTTTACATGATGGGAGCCAACAACAACATTTTAAAATCCTTTTCGATTAAAGTCACCAAGAATAAGGCATTTCCTCAGAAAGTTTCTACTGATTTCCTTGCAAATCACCTCATCGCCGAGCTCCAGTTGCTGATAATGCGTCCAGGTTCCTGATCGATACAAAGCTCCTATCCTCAGTTTATTGCTGTTGCCTTTTCCCATAGCGACATCAAGCCAAATGGACTCTACAGACACATTTTTTTCCCCATCTGCTACTTTTTGAGAACTGAACAAGCAATTCACATAGAGCATTACACCACCCCCTTTCACTGCTGAACCCCTATTGCACGAAAACATATTGTATCCCTGGATCTCATAGTCCTGTAAGTTATCCCCAAGATACCCCTCACTGACCCATGCCTCAGTAATGCAAACAAACTCTGGTTCCTCCTCAGCAACATAACACTTAAACTTATCAAATTTGGATCGAATACTCTGTACATTAAGCATCATACACTTAACATATGTTCCATAACCAGCTTTGGCTTTTTCATGTTGAGTAGCTCTTTCATATCTGCATCTCTGGATGAGCTACCATTCTGCCCCCTTGAACTCCTGCTATCCCTATTTGCTGACTGTGAGGTTCTATTGCCTAGGCTGTCACTATTGGCATATCCCTGAGATGGCAATGCACTTCATCCCTCCCCACCCCATTGTCTAGATTCCCTGAAGGCCATGCTCATATACTTTGCTTAGCACATGCACCGCCTTCTCGGAGAAGTGCAGGCCATCCCTCTGATAGAGGTCCCATGAGCCATAAAACCTGCACCACTCGTCAACAAAGGTCAAGCCTAACTAATGGCAGAGTCAGTGCCGGTGTATATTTAGCAAAAAAATTAAGCACAGACATAAAGCAGCCTTTATGCTGAGCCCAAGGTTTCAAGATTGCAAGGAGAAAAGGCTTAAGTAAGGATATATGGAAGAACCTATAATTGTAGGGACAGTCTTGATTCAATCATTGTGTGGAATGCTTTGCAGTTCTAGTGTTGTTTGTTTTGGTCATCAATCAATATTTTTATCCTTCCTAAAATGGCCCGTTTTCTTTTCCCCTGCCTGTTGGCGTGATCTCCAGTTTACTCTGCCATGTGGCGTGCCGTGCCTGAATTGGCTATGCCCGTGCCATGCACCGTGACAGGTTTTGGGGAAAAGTGGCAACTCTAAACAGAACCAACTGGCAATGCAAAGAAAAGCAGACAAAATCGGCGGCCGTAAATCTCTCTCTCTCTCTCTCTCCCTCTCTCTCTATCTCTCTCTCTCTCTCTCTCTCTCTCTCTCTCTCTCTCTCTATATCTCTCTCTCTCTCTCTCTCTCTCTCTCTCTCTCTCTCTCTCTCTCTCTCTCTCTCTCTCTCTCTCTCTTCTCTTTTCTCTTTTTTTCTCTTTTTTTTTTTTTTTTTTTTTCTCTCTCTTCTCTCTATCTCTCTCTCTCTCTCTCTCTCTCTCTCTCTCTCTCTCTCTCTCTCTCTCTCTCTCCTCTCTTCTCACTCGCACTCTCACTCTATCGCCGCCACCTGGCGTTCCTCAGTGTATAGCTTGCCGTCCCGCGTGTATTACTACAGCTCTGCAGAGCGCTGATATCATTGCGCCTTTGGCCGAGTTTTCCTGCCGGGCATTGTGCTGTCGCCCAGCCGTTAACTGTCTGGCCGCACGGGGAATTGTGCCAAATATCGTGACGCGGTTCCGTGCCGGGTCAGCACGCACCCCTGGGCGACAGTGCACCGCCATCCATTTTGACAGTGCACCGCCATCCATTTTGCGCACACGATGTCAGCTGACTCTTCCATGTCCGCAGGTGTCACATAATCATCTCCCACGTCCGCGCGTGCCACATCATCTCCCACGTCCGCGGGTGCCATATCATCTCCCACGTCCGCGGGCGCCACATCATCTCCCACGTCCGCGGGTGCCATATCATTTCCTACGTCCACGACTGAAGATGTGGCAACATCTTCAGCGGGAAGGGTGAAGGTCATTTGCAGTTGCGTGCGAACCTAATCCAGATGATTGGCCGTCAATACATGTACCTCTGTCGGCTTGCGGCCGGTCTGCCTGCTTTTGGACTCTTGCTCTTCTCACGTGGAAACCGCTTTCTGTTTTGAATGCTGGTCATTTTCATTCCATGATAAGTGGCTGTGAATGTTTCGTTCACTTACTCGGTTTCGGATTGGAATGAAATCGGAATATTTTGTCTTGGACCGGCCTCATAAAATAATTCAAGATCAACGAAAGTATTGATGTATAACATGTCCAACGAGTGGCCGTACATTCTCAAATTTCACCGAAGTTACGAAGAGTAACTTCTATAATTGTAGTAGTGGTTATTGGCTTTACGACACGTCGACCGTTGAGTCATGTAGGTTATTGAGACCATTGAGTCATGCCAATCTCTCAAGCCGATTGGTCGCGGGCGAAGAGTAGCGACAGGTGAGACTTGAACCCATAATCTTTCGATTGTGAAACGGGCAACTTACCTCTAGCCTACTCGTCCCCTATAATCGTAGTTCGTAGTGTTGCGACATCCGTCAATTATCTGCTGCTCGGTCATCTACTTTATAAGCGGTGTCTATTCGCAAGATTATCGATTGATTCAAATCTTTTCCCACGACGTATCGCTGAAGACTACGACAATGAGGCCTCAAGTTTATTTTGTTCAATTATTGATATTTTGCATCTACCCCCACAAAAAATAAATGTTATAGCTCGCGGTCGTGAAGCAGAAGTAGGTCTCTTAATATACCTACTTCGCCTCGGTGTCGCGGCGGCCCGAGGTGCAGAACGACAACGGGACGTACCGGCAGGGCGGCCAGCCGGCCGGTGCCGGCTGGACGGTCGATGGGCCTCGTGACGGCTGGACGGTCGGTGGGCCTCGTGACGGCTGGACGGTCGGTGGGCCTCGTGATGGCTGGACGGTCGGTGGGCCTCGTGATGGCTGGACGGTCGGTGGGCCTCGTGCCTGGACTGGCTGGACGGTCGGTGGGCCTCGTGACGGCTGGACGGTCGGTGGGCCTCGTGACGGCTGGACGGTCGGTGGGCCTCGTGACGGCTGGACGGTCGGTGGGCCTCGTGACGGCTGGACGGTCGGTGGGCCTCGTGACGGCTGGACGGTCGGTGGGCCTCGTGACGGCTGGACGGTCGGTGGGCCTCGTGACGGCTGGACGGTCGGTGGGCCTCGTGCCGGCTGGACGGTCGGTGGGCCTCGTGACGGCTGGACGGTCGATGTGCCTCGTGACGGCTGGACGGTCGGTGGGCCTCGTGCCGGCTGGACGGGGGTCGATAGCCTCGTGACGGCTGGACGGTCGATGGGCCTCGTGCCGGCTGGACGGTCGGTGGGCCTCGTGCCGGCTGGACGGTCGGTGGGCCTCGTGACGGCTGGACGGTCGGTGGGCCTCGTGACGGCTGGACGGTCGGTGGGCCTCGTGACGGCTGGACGGTCGGTGGGCCTCGTGACGGCTGGACGGTCGGTGGGCCTCGTGACGGCTGGACGGTCGATGGGCCTCGTGACGGCTGGACGGTCGGTGGGCCGTGGGCCTCGTGATGGCTGGACGGTCGGTGGGCCTCGTGACGGCTGGACGGTCGGTGGGCCCTACGCTACGCTGACGGCTGGACAGTCGGTGGGCCTCGTGACGGCTGGACGGTCGGTGGGCCTCGTGACGGCTGGACGGTCGGTGGGCCTCGTGACGGCTGGACGGTCGGTGGGCCTCGTGCCGGCTGGACGGTCGGTGGGCCTCGTGACGCTGCGGCTCTAGCCGGCCGCCGAAGGTGATCCATGAGTTGGTCTTGACGTCGGCACTTCAATCCGTGGAATTTTTCTACGAATGTACGAATGCCCCGATACGTCATTTTGATGTCATATGCTTGTATGTTTTGTCCTTTGTGAAACTAGAATATACGAATGCACGATAAATTTGCCGTACATTCGTACTTCCGTTGTTTATTTGACTTCGTGAAACAGGGCTCTGAACGCACCGGGTTGTCTATGGAATGTTGGGGAAAATGGTTGGGTTCCCCATTATGGTAGACTAGTGTGGAAGTCTTAGCGTGCCTGTGCATTGTTATCTAGAAGCGTGGTCTTTTTAGACAGCAGCAAAACAACAAGGAGCAAGCAAGCTACAAAATGATGCACACATTCTTCGCCCTGAACTTATAACAGTGATAACATTCAAATGTTTCCCTGTCGGTGTTCATGTGCATAAATACATTAATATGCAGCAAAACCACAGGCCTCGAGGCACGCACATTACCTTGTGTGGAAGGAGGCATTTGCAAGATATCCCAAGTGATCACTTGTTCTCAATAGTGATCAGCCAGGTGTGCATTCCGCCATTGACTCTTGGCGGGCGGCTCAAAACGCATGCTTCAGTTCAACTCATCAACGAGTGGCGTTTTGACAAGTCTGAAGGAAGGAGTAGACGTGTGCATTGAGTCGTAAACACACTGCGCACAAGCACCCAGTGAGTGCTCTGGGTGTCCAAACACAGCACATCCAATAATCCATGGAACACAAGCGGTTTGGATATCCGTGCTGATGTATCCAATTCCTACAGTTAACGGAGAAAAGTGGATGGAATTGTGACCAAATTGACGGATACGGTTATTTGCGGATTGACACTCCCAATTTGTGTCATGCTAATTAAATATCTAGGGAATATTTTCCGTCCTTCTATTTTCTGAACGCATCGTCTGCTCTTGAAATGTTCAGGTTAGTTATGTTGGTGGACTAGAAGCCAAAATTGCGCGGTAAATATGCAAACCATTCAATCACTAAAATCAGTCACCTTATAATATACATACTTGTTAAAACCAGCAATGTCAAACACATGAAGGTACTGGGAGCTGAATTCATTCCATTGGTCTCTCAAGTTTCAGCCTTCATCTAACCGGTATGCCGTCCAGTTTACTGCAAACACCTAAGCCGAGGGTGAAATCAAGTCGAAGTGTTGAACTCATTTTGGAACTTTCCAAATATGTGCACCAAATCACTATTTTCTTCCACCTAGTGGTGAAATTCAACGCCAAATTGGATTTGAGCATTCAAATCAACCACAGTTACTAAAAAAAAATCATCAATTGCTGACATTTTATGAACTAGCTAAACAGAACGAAAAATCCATGCACATAAACTTTCGCTGAGTAGAGTTCTACATTAAGTAGAGTTCTTCGCTCAGTTCTACCCCTTTCGTTTTGTGCAGATCAGAATTCAATTTTTTTAAATACCCCTCAGTGGTGGTCCGTGGAGCACAACGAAAACTAACTGGATCAAAGTGGTGTATGAAAATCCACTATATACAGGATGCAAATTTGGCCTGGCCAAGCATATCAAATTATTTTCTATTAATGTATGACAATTTTGCACCACTTGGAAGCTCTAATTCGGCATTCATCAACCTGTCCTATTGCAGGATTTTCGTCCAGTAACTACAGGATGTGCCCAATAAGCCCTTTCAACTCAGAAGCCGGCACCGGAGTACAACCCAACCACAGCCATTTGAAGACCATGAATAATGTAACTGACTGCCCGACACGCTGGAAAGCAACGTATCGTCAAAGTGTTGGTGACCGTAGCGGTTTTACTGCCGGCTTTGCAGGTAAGTTGGGCCACCTTCCATCCAGTGTTCACATAGCGTAGCTGTGTGAAGTGGAGAGTAGTTGGGTAGGTACAGGGGCGGACACAGAAATGCTCGTGGGGCGGACATTTCCTTCCTCGGAGGGGTGCTGGTTGGTTATTAGGGCTTTAGGGCGCATCAACTGCATTGGTCATACAGCGCCCATAATATATAAGGCGCATCAACTGCAATGGTCATACATCGGAGGGGTGCCTTCAGTGAAAAAAAAAAATAATTGAGCGTTGAGAAGGGAGTACACTCGAGCATACTGAGCCTTTCCCCTGTAAAGGTCGCCTTTTTACCTAAAAAAGATCCATTGAGTGGGGAGGGGGAGTGCACTGGAGCCTTCATGAAGGGGCGCTTTTCCTGGCCAGAAGGCAGCCACCATTCCATGGGGGAGGGGAGAGTGTATATGCCCTTAGTGCCACCTTCCTGTAGCCGCCCATGGATAGGCAAGGTATCCTGTTTCGTTGAGGGACTTGAACACATGGTTGTTGACTTAAACATATAGGTTTAAGGGAGGGTCCAGCCGGTCTGTTTCGGGCGGGGGGGGGACTTCCGACAAGCCGTTAAATGCTCTCCGATGAATTTTCCAAATTATGGCCGATATGCACATGAAGGCGTGATAGGTGGTGTGGCCCAATTATCTCCTTGTCCGCACAGTAAAGACCCATCGGTGCTCTTCGACAAGAGTAGGCTAATGCCAACACTATGGCAAAACCAACTTTCTCGTCAATCTTCTCCCACCCCAGCTACAAATTATATCCCGGAAGAGTAATGTAGACTGCAACTATAAACATCCGAGAGATGTTTCCCCGCTTCCAGCACCTTAGTGTCACATACACTAACGTTAGACTCCTTTAACGTAAACATACATTTGCCTTAGACTTGCTAGCAAAACCCACTCGATTTGAAGGCGGCGTGAATGATCTCTATGGTCCGACACGCCTCTAAGCTCACTCCCCCTGTCAGTGTGCAGCCGTACTGACAGTACGTGGAAGGGTCGCTACGGCCAGTTGGCCCGTCGCTCGTGCTGTGGCAGCCGGATCTGTTGCCGACGTGGCAGACACGTGGCCGGCGGCGACTGTGGCGACCGAAGAGCCGGCGGGCCCGGTAATCACCATCCGAGCCGGCGGGCCAGGTAATTACCATCCGAGCCCGTCCGACAAGACGCCGCCCACAGCACAGTCACAGCCGACATCCGGCGGCGTCACGGAGCCGACCGCCCACAGCACAGTCACAGCCGACATCCGGCGGCGTCACGGAGCCGGTCGCCCACAGCACAGTCATAGCCGACATCCGGCGGCGTCACGGAATCGGCCGCCCACAGCACAATCACAGCCGACATCCGGCGGCGTCACGGAGCCGGCCGAGCACCAGCACAGTCACAGCCGACATCCGGCGGCGTCACGGAGCCGGCCGAGCACCAGCACAGTCACAGCCGACATCCGGCGGCGTCACGGAGCCGGCCGAGCACCAGCACAGTCACAGCCGACATCCGGCGGCGTCACGGAGCCGGCCGAGCACCAGCACAGTCACAGCCGACATCCGGCGGCGTCACGGAGCCGGTCGAGCACCAGCACTGTGACAAGTTCGCTCGTCGACCTGAGCTGGACTAAGAAAACCTGCCGGTGGTCGCTGACGAGATAACATTCTGGGAAATTGGTCGCCAATCAGGTACGGGCCCAATGGGGGAGGCGAAAGGGGGCGGTTCCCCTCGGGATTGGATTATTTAATATGTATTTCCAAACGTAGTCATTTTCGTAATTTCTTCCTTTTTGAAGAACTGACTGCCTTTCACCCTTCCCCAATGTTTTTTTTAGAAATAGGTGTCCGCTTGGCGCCCTGAGTCAATTTTGGCGCCCCAAAAGGAGTGGCGCCCAATCCATAGGAACTCCTGGATCCGTCACCACCGCGTGCAGGAAAGAGACTGAGAGACATTTTCTGTAAATCACTTTTTTGATGACTGCAGAGAAACAAATTCGCTCGGGAGACGGTGTATGATGAACAGGATTTGCTCCAAGATAGCTAAGGACGAAGCAATCTAGAGTTGGGCGACTACAGATGAAAAATACGGGCGATATTGGGCAATCTCACATCAACTGCTCACAATCTTCCACAGTGTATAGAAGGGATGACATTTCTAGGCCCAGATGAATAGTTCGAATTGGCATCAACATGTCCTACATCATATTGCACACAAAATAACGAAAAAGTTTCATTGCTGACAGGTACAGTACGTTTCAACTTGGAAGGTAGTTACAGAGCTAACTAGCAGGCATAAGCCCCTTTGCTTAAGATCTTTTCAAACACAATTCACAGCTGAGTGTATTTCGTGGAAAAAGCATGAAAGGCGTGCTGATATAATGAAATTCTGATGTATTCGAACACCAGTGGTGCACTTCTAAATAGCGTTCTTTAGGAAAATTTACTTTCCTAAACAATGTCAAGTTGGGCACTGACTGATATATCATTCTACACCATTGCCAGATTAGTCTTAGGCATGGCAATGGCCGTGGCAGTGGCCGCTTCTGAAGTGCGGCATCGGCACCACACAACTGTGCCAGTGGCCGCCTCACAGCCGTGACATGCCGCCGTGGCAGTGGCCGCCACACCTGACCCGCTTCACAGCCGTGACAGTGGCCGTCTCACAGGTGTGACAGTGGCGTCTCACAGCCGTGGCAGTGGCCGCCTCACAGGTGTGAGCTCACCGCCGTGACAGTGGCCGCCTCACAGCCGTGACAGTGGCCGCCTCACAGCCGTGGCAGTGGCCGCCTCACAGGTGTGACAGTGGCCGCCTCACAGCCGTGGCAGTGGCCGCCTCACAGCCGTGACAGTGGCCGCCTCACAGCCGTGGCAGTGGCCGCCTCACAGGTGTGACAGTGGCCGCCTCACAGCCGTGGCAGTGGCCGCCTCACAGTCGTGACAGTGGCCGCTTCACAGCCGTGACAGTGGCCGTCTCACAGCCGTGGCAGTGGCCGCCTAACAGGTGTGGCAGCGGTCGCCTCAAGTGGTCATCACAAGCATCACAAGTAGTCGCTACCACTTCGCCATATCTCTAAAGATGTAGGGGATACTAAGCTCTAAAAAATTATCGACGTCTAGAAGATCACAGTTCCTTCCATCGCCCCTCGATGCTTGCGCGGATAATGTTCAAGCGAGGGTTTCTTTGCAGCACTCTTTCTGTGATCCGGTCTGTGGGTGCCACTTCAGGGATGTTCCATCGAACCGTGAACTGATGTGAGACGCTTTGGTGGTCAACACGTGGTTTGTGCTGAACATGGATATACATAGTTTGTGCTGAACATCCTGAACATGGCTTGTCACACTTCCAACCACGCTCCTGAACGTCTCAGATAAGCCACAGACGCACCACCAGTGTCATGACATCTCAGATAAGCCACAGACGCACCATCAGTGTCATGACATCTCAGATAAGCCACAGACCCACCACCAGTGTCATGACATCTCAGATAAGCCACCGACGCACCACCAGTGTCATGACGTCACAGATAAGCCACAGACCCACCACCAGTGTCATGACATCTCAGATAAGCCACCGACGCACCACCAGTGTCATGACGTCACAGATAAGCCACAGACCCACCACCAGTGTCATAACATCTCAGATAAGCCACAGAACCACCACCAGTGTCATGACGTCACAGATAAGCCACAGACCCACCACCAGTGTCATGACGTCTCAGATAAGCCACAGACCCACCAGTGTCATGACGTCACAGATAAGCCACAGACCCACCACCAGTGTCATGACGTCTCAGATAAGCCACAGACCCACCACCAGTGTCATAACGTCTCAGATAAGCCACAGACCCACCACCAGTGTCATAACGTCTCAGATAAGCCACAGACCCACCACCAGTGTCATAACGTCTCAGATAAGCCACAGACCCACCACCAATGCCATTGACTTCTCAGGCCGGGCTCACAGCTGGCAGCACACCAAAGTCCCTCAAAAGAGACTTGAGAGACTTGCACTGCGAACTCGGCAGTGTGTTCAGGGCGTCGTAAGCGGCGCGGACCGACTCCGGTGGCGCGCTGCTGGGAATCAACCCGCTAATGTGCCGGCGAGACGCAGCCGCCAGTGCAGTGCCGACCACACCCTAGGTCGGTGACGCCTGGATAACGCGCAGGCCACTGACTATGCAGATGTCGGCCATCTTGTAGAACACGCTCTTGTTGTTGCTGGCCTTGGGGCATCCGCGCGAATTCAGGCCCTTAGTTCGGC
Organism: Ashinkailepas kermadecensis; assembly: GCA_034440615.1. Classification (NCBI taxonomy): domain Eukaryota; kingdom Metazoa; phylum Arthropoda; class Thecostraca; family Neolepadidae; genus Ashinkailepas; species Ashinkailepas kermadecensis. Next base: position 584,730 of record JAOTOM010005054.1, read on the forward strand.
TCTTGCAGTGCGGAGCTAGGACCGACGTGAAGGCCGATATCCCGCTTAAGTGGGAAAATAATGAAAAGGGTTCACACACAACCAATACATGCATGGGATGTATTAATAAGTGATAGTGGGGTTCACTGTGATGAGAGCGAATAATGTTCACTTGAATTAAACTACTTAGTTAGCCATAAGCCATCATGATGCTTCACCCACAACCCAAAACTTGCACCCTAGTATTATGCCACTCAGTTGAACATTGAAGCATATGTAATCGGTAACAGTCCGGAAATGAAGCGCGAGAATAGAACAGCAGCATTGTGAAACAGAGGACATAACTGCTAACCTTATGCACTGTCTAAGTAAAATATACGTTTCTTTTCAAATTCGATGGTACAAATCGCTGTGAAAAAAATGCGTCGCCGGAAAAAGTGTAATCACTCTGACACTTTTTTCAAAAGAGCTTCCGGTTTGTAATGCATCTTGCCAGGTTCCGTAATTGTCTAATGGAGGTCCTACCTGGGTATGCTTATTCGTGCACTATGTATTTATATATATATATATAGATATATATATATATATATATATATATATATATATATATATATATATATATATATATATATATATATATATATGTGGGCTATATGCTGTTATATTCCTTGAAAACAATGATGTCATGTCATCCAAGTCCACCGCGCTATGAAAGGTAAGGTGAGGTTACCTCCCCACCCAACATCCAAGTCTACCGCGCTATGACAGGTAAGGTGAGGTTACCTCCCCACCCAACATCCAAGTCCACCGGGCTATGACAGGTAAGGTGAGGTCACCTCCCCACCCAACATCCAAGTCCACCGCGCTATGAAAGGTAAGGTGAGGTTACCTCCCACCAACTCCAAGTCCACCGCGCTATGAAAGGTAAGGGGAGGTTCCCCCCCACCCAACATCCAAGTCCACCGGGCTATGACAGGTAAGGTGAGGTTACCTCCCCCCCCACCACCAAACTCCCCCGGCTATGACAGGTAAGGTGAGGTTACCTCCCCACCCAACATCAAATGACATTTACCGAGCTATGACAGGTAAGGTGAGGTCACCTCCCCACCCAAAAATGACATTTACCGCCAAATCATACACAGTTCAATAATATACACGTGTAAGTTGGCCTGAAATGCAATTTGTAAGCGTGTTCATACCAATAAAAACAAACAAGAAAAAAAATGAAAAGCATAATATGCAACATACTTATTCTTCATTCTTTAACCGAACTTCGATGTCTCATTTTCCTGATTCCAGCGCACTTAGTGTACTTTTAAAACCTTTCTAAAAGGGTCCTGATTCCGGCCAAAAAGTGATGTCATCAATGACATGACAATAGGTAAGTGATAATGGTGCCCTGGTGGCACTATTATGGGGTCAGATCAAAAATGTATTGTGGTGTTGGGCCCACTTATGAACAGCTTCCCAATATATCACTGATGTCCGAATATTGTTCAGTTAGAAATAATATAAAATGAGAAAGATGCAGATATACATGTGAAGTACCAACTTAAGGTTCTAACAAACTGCCCTGACAAGCTTTATCGAAATTGGTAAAAACTATCAGAACAGTATATAAGAGTGTCCCAGCATGAAGTTTGAACATATAATATAATAGGGTATTACATATAGTGGAAAATCACTCTTGAATAAACATTGAATTGGAGTGTATGAAGTGCAAGCAAAAAAGTCAAATACGTTATATTTTGTCAAGATCTAGTGTGCCTTAAATTAAATAACACCAAAAGAATCAAAGGTGACATTTCCTTATTCTTCGACGTTTTGCAACTGAATGCCATTTTTAGTGAAAATACAGAACAACGATCAGACAAAATTGAGGATATCATCAGAGAAGAGTGGAAGATTATACCTAGCTAGATGTCATTTTCCATCCAATTGAGACTGATGAAAGTTTACAGGCTTTTCACTTCCTAATCAAAAGCTTTTCAGGCAGTGAAAGTACAGTATCCAAAACATTTCCAAGTAGGTACTTGCGATTTGCTTATGCTGACAAATGTTCATGGATGATACAATACAGAGCATATCTTTAACTATTTTCAGAAAAGGAGTGTGTGCATATAACCCCAGATCAGTGACTGTCAGGCAAGCTCTCGCCTTTGCTTGGCAAGTACGAAAAGATTCAGAAAGGTCTAAGGTTTGACAGAGAAGACAAACCTGTAGCGGCAGAAGCAGCGAAGACTCGAAGACAGCAAGACCGAAGAGCTCCAGGCACCCTAGACGAGCACTCCCGCGACTCTAGAAGGAAAACCTCCCACGCCAAATCCCCAACTTCTCTCTGTCTCTCAGCTAAGCTTTATCTCCCGGAGGGAACCTAACGGGGACGAGTCCACTGCCCTGGACAATTGTGATCGGGGCAGGGACCAGAGGTCGAAAGCTCGGTTCACGGGTGCAACGAATCCGGGTATTTTTTTTAATAAGGAGGGACATCTTGCGGGGGCAGGACCGACCCTGACACACGATGACACCCACACCGGCGTCCATCGGACCGACCCAGACACACGACGACACCCACACCGGCGTCCATCGGACCGACCCAGACACACGATGACACCCACACCGGCGTCCATCGGACCGACCCAGACACACGACGACACCCACACCGGCGTCCATCGCCCGCATCACAAAAGGCGCCTACCTAGTAGCCACCTACACCGAGCCAGACCACACCATTACACGAGAGTCGTCCTTCACTCTCGCACAGGCACTCCGCCACATTCTCCAATCATCACACTTCACCATTAACAGACACACCACTCACATCATAGTTCAGATACAGAGCAGCGCTGACTGTAGTGAGCGGCCATGCTGGTATGCATGGCCGCCGGCGCCGGTGGCGCCGGTGTCAAGTGGCACCCGGCGCCGTCAGCGGTCTTGCAGCGCGGTCTGTGGTTGAGGGCGGCTGGGTCGGCGGCGCGCACCAGTGACGATCCGGGAGTTCATCGAGGGGACGCGTGGCCGGTGCTCGTGATCTGAGTACGGTGAGCCCTCTCTCGTCAGTCGTGTCGGTTCGTTCGGTCGCTGACTACTGCGACTACACGCCCTTCCCCGTGCTCGGCACTTACTTTGTCGGCACTTAGCTATTTCGGCTGTAAATTGCGGATACTATGCCGGGGCACGGGGATGAAGAGGGAGAACCGCGGGAGGCGACGCCGGTTGCGAGTGGATCAATGAACTTCGCGGGGGCGTCGGGGACCCTGGGTGTGGCAGGCCCGCGTAATTTCGACACGCGCCACATACCCGAGTTCAGCGGGACAGTGAATGTGGCCGAGTGGTTTACGCTGGCAGAGAAACTGTGCCGACGACGCGGCGTCAACTTCGTGGACGTCATCCCGGAGCGGCTGACGGGGGCAGCCTTCGCCGTCTGGGAGCAGCTACCCAACAAGGCGCAGGACTCCATGGCGGCCGTCCGCGACGCGTTATACGACGCGTTCGCGTTAAACCGGCACGCCGCGTACGCCGCCTTCCAGGACCGATAACTGCGACCCGGGGAGTCCGTGGACGCCTACTTGGCGGACCTGCGCCGCCTCATAGCGCTGGTCTCGGACGAGAAGCTCCCCGAGTCCATCCTGGACGCCAAATTCATATCGGGACTGCCGGCACCGGTACGGAGCCAGCTAAAGGCAGGTACGCGTGCACAGCGGATGGAGCTGCCGAACCTCGTCCGCTTGGCCCGGGAAATCCTTAGCGATGAACATCACGAGATGCTGGCTGCGGCAGCGGCGTCGCGGCCCGCGCCCCCGCCGTCTCGTCAGGAAACGCGGCGGCCACGACTACCGCGACGCTGCCGGACATGCGGGAGGGAAGGTCATCTCGCCGCGGCCTGCCCAAACGCATCGGGGGACGCGTCAGCGCGAGCGCCGTCTCCGGAGCAGTAGATCGCGCCCTTCCGGTCGCCCGGATGCAGGTGGACGGCAGCGAGCGACGCGTGTTGGTGGACTCCGGATGCACCGACACGTTCGTGTACTGAGGTCGCTGTCGGCGGTGGAAATGAGAACCGTGAACGGGGGAACGTTACGGTGCAGTGGGTCGGTCACGGTCAAGGTGGAATACCAGGGCAGGCGAGTAATGCTCGCGGCGCTGGTTGTGCCAGACCGCCCGCTGGGTGTGGACGTGGTTCTGGGAATGTCGGGCATCACGGCCCTGGGTGGCATCAGCCTGCGGACACTGTGTGGCGGCAGTTGAGGTCGACCGTCGGGACTTGGCCGTGGATGCGGCGGACTTCACGGCGCGATTCGCCGCGCGGACGGACGAATGGACCGTGGCATGGGTGTGGGCAGACGGGAACGGTCCCGAGAGCCTGCAGAACCGAGTCGCGAAGTATGCGGTACCGCCGGCGGCTCGGCCGGCGTACGACGCTGAACTGGAGCTGTGGATCCGGGAGGGATGGCTGCAGCGGTATGACGAGCAGGTGGATGGCCCGGCCCGTGGCCTGATCCCTCTGATGGCGGTCCAGCAGCCGAATCGGGACAGGGTGCGCCCTGTCTTGGACTACCGTGAGTTGAATGGCCACATTACCGCACACACCGCGAACGCGGACGTTTGTGCTGATCAGCTTCGCCGCTGGCGACGGCACGGCGCTCGCGTCGCGGTGGTGGACCTGCGGAAGGCGTACCTTCAGCTCCGGTTGGACCGGCGGCTGTGGCCGTATCAGACGGTGGGGGTGCGAGGCCAGAGGTATTGCCTGACTCGCGTCGGCTTTGGGCTGAACGTCGCGCCGCTCGTCATGAAGGCCGTGGTGCGGGCCGTCCTGCTCCAGGATGCCGCGGTGAACCGGGGGGTGCTGCCCTACGTGGACGATCTGGTGGTAGACGAGGACATTGTCAGCGCAGACCACGTAGTGGAGCACTTCGCCCGGTACGGTCTGGTCTGTAAGCCGCCGGAGCGGGCGGCCGAGGGAGCGCGACTGCTCGGGCTACGGGTGCGCGCGGACGACGGAGAACTGTGCTGGCGCCGCGACAACCCGGTGGCCCCGCCCCCGGAGGTGCTGACACGTCGAGCGTTGTTCGCGTGGTGCGGCCAGCTGGTGTCCCACCTGCCGGTGGTGGGGTGGCTGCGTCCGGCGGCTGCGTGGTTAAAGCGGCGCGTCAACGCCCTGACGGCAGGCTGGGACGACCCGACGATGGACGCCGGGCTGCGCGAGCAGGTCGACTGTGTCGCGGTGCGGGTAAGGGGGGCCGACCCGGCACGAGGCCCCTGGAAGCTGAAGGGGGACAAGTTGGTGGTGTGGACGGACACCAGTTCCCTTGCTGCCGGGGTCGTCCTGGAGGATCCGGTCAGTGGCGCCTTGGAGGACGCGAGCTGGCTACGGCCGGAGTCGAAGACGGCCATGCACATCAACATGGCCGAGCTGGACGCGGCGCTCAGCGGTGTCAACATGGCGGTTGCGTGGGGGGTTACCACCATCGACCTTCGCACCGACTCGGCCACGGTTCACAAGTGGATCGATGACGCCCTGAGCGGCCGCTCTCGCCTGCGGACTAAGGCGCACGGGGAGATGCTTATCCGCCGGAGGATCGACGTCATTCGGCAGCTGGTGGAGGAGTTTCGCCTGAAGATGACGGTCGGCCCGGTAAAATCCGCGGACAACCTGGCGGACGCACTCACCCGTGTGCCAAAAGAGTGGCTTCGACTGCCGGACCCAGCGGCTGGCGCGCCACCGGGCGCCGTCGCGGCGGCCGTGGACCCGCGACCAGACGCCGACCCCGCCCGGATACGTGAGATGCACGAGAACACCGGGCACCAGGGGTCCGCCGGACGCTCTGGTATGTGCGTCGGAGCGAGGATGCGCGTGCCACCCGGTCAGCGGTGCGAGCGGTGATCCAGCAATGCGATGTGTGCCAGTCCATCGACCCGGCACCTGCGCGCTGGCAGCGCGGGTCACGAGCGTGCCGCTGACGTGGGAACGTCTAGCCATCGACGTTACCCACTACCGGGGCCGGTTGTACCTGACGGTGATCGACTGTAGGCCATCCCGGTACGGCATGTGGCGGCTGTTGCGCCGTTCCGCGCAGCCGAGGTCACGGGCCAGCTGGAAACAATCTTCCTGGAACGGGGGGCGCCGGCTGAATTGCTGTTGGACAACGCGACAGAATTCCGGGGTCGTCGGATGGCTGCGTTCGCGGCGCGATGGGGCGTCCGGCTGCGCTTTCGGGCCGTGCACAAGGCGGGAGGTAACGGCATTGTCGAGCGCCATCATCGGACAATTAAGGTGATGGCGGCTCGCCAGGACTGCACCATCGGTGAAGCGGTACACCGTTACAATGCTACGCCTCGCGACAGTGTACGACCCTCCAGCGCTCCGGCGGCGGGGCTCTTCAAGCGAGCTGGCCGGGACTTGCCGGTGGCCGCTGGTGAGCAGGGGCCCAGCCGGACAATGCCCGTGGCGAACGACGGCTCTGAGCCTGCGCGCGCGATGTTCCAGGTCGGTGACGCCGTGTGGATACGACGCCGAGGTCAGCCGACGCGGTGCACGGAGGTGTCGCGGCGAGGTGTGGTGACGCGGCTGCTCCCGACACCGCTGGTGGAGGTGGACGGTGCCCGTGGCACGTGCGGTGTGTCCGGCGGCGATTCGGGAGTGAGGACGCCGGACCAGACGGGAGCGCGAGCGAGTCGGAGGACTTTGACCCACCGGAGGAGGTGATGGAGCAGCCGCGTAAGGTGTCGCCCAGTGCGGGTGGGGCGGTAGAACCAGAGGCGGAGCGTCCGCCACCGGCACCGCCGGATGCGTGGGCGACGGCAGAATTGAGTGCAGACCTCGCAGACGGCGCCGGCCGGGCGGAGGATTGTGAGGACGATGCGTTTTATGACCACCCGAGCGCTGAATGTGTGGTCACGGAGGACGCGCGGGATGGGCGAACCGCGCCCCGGCGAAGTATGCGTGTGAGGCGAGCGCCAGTCGAATTGTATGGTTGCGGTGTACCAAGTGAGTTGTGTATACCGGACGACGATGATGATTATTGATAATCAGGTGGGGGTGTAGTGAGCGGCCATGCTGGTATGCATGGCCGCCGGCGCCGGTGGCGCCGGTGCCAAGTGGCACCCGGCGCCGTCAGCTGTCTTGCAGCGCGGTCTGTGGTTGAGGGTGGCTGGGTCGGCGGCGCGCACCAGTGACGATCCGGGAGTTCGTCGAGGGGACGCGTGGCCGGTGCCCGTGATCTGAGTACGGTGAGCCCTCTCTCGTCAGTCGTGTCGGTTCGTTCGGTCGCTGACTACTGCGAATACACGCCCTTCCCCGTGCTCGGCACTTACTTTCGGATCGGCAACTAAACTGACACACAAACACTTCTGGAGCCGGGGCTACATTTGCGCCCCAGAGCTGGATGAAGTACCCCTCGACAGCATCGCCACACTGCTTGACGCCTCAGCTCTCCTAGACACCACAGCCACGATAGATAACATTAGACGGGAGGCGCGATCAGCATACCACATCTTAGTTATATCATTTAACTCACTGCAGCTGCCATCATACGTGCTGACGCATGACAAGCCATACGAGGTATGTCCCTATGTGCCTCTACCACTACACCCAATGATCCGCCCATCTTACCGATGAGGGTCAAACTAAGAGTGCCTCACTCGTCCTTCCATCCATACGCTCCCATTCCAATGTCCATCCCATCTCAACATCCAATTCCTTCACCTGGCCCTGCAACACGAACTCTCCCTACTATGAGTAGGTAGGACAACTTCCCCCCGTCCTGCCCTCCAGCTCAGTTGTATCGGGGTAGTCGCGCCCCTCGGCCCACCCCCCGGGGTTGACGGAGTCTGTGCCACCCACAGTTTGGCCATCTAAGCCAGAGCAGGCGAAAGAAACGCCATCCCTAGCATCCCCACAGCATTCAGAGGAACTCTTGGGGACGGAGGCACGGCAGGAAGGAGGAAAGTGGACCTTGGCATAGCGGTAAAAAAAAAACTCGCCAAGCCCCGTTACACCTCATCCACCACACCCTCCACTTCCACATCCAAAATAACCCATCCGACCCCCAAATCACCACCATCAATTCCTGCTCCTCCCCCTCCCCTCCGCCTCCCCTCCTCTTCCATCGCTCCACGAAGCACCGTCGCGACGCATCAGTGGCACGAAGCCCGACCACCAGCGTTCGCTAAGGAGCCCCGAACCTGGGACCGGTAGGGTCCCGGTAGGGTAGCTCGTCTCCGAACGTACGGCCGAGAGTCCCGACCACCCAGGTAACTATGTCCACATTGGCACCTGGAGGCTCCGCAGCTCCAGCTGAAACTTTTCATATCCCACCACCCATCCCACCACGTGGGGACAATGCTCTGGCATTCCCGTCACCCACTAGGGGCAGGAAGTAAGCTCCACCATGGCAAGTGTCTCCGGCTGATGGAGGAAACCCTAGGGCGAGGCCAAGATCCTCCTCGTGATCCTCCACACATCAGTGACTATTGAGTTAGTCACTGTATCGTTTTAACACGTTTTAGCTGGCTCTTTTTACGGCCATTTTACAATGGAATTGCCGGGGACTAAAAAACTCGATTCTTAACCTTGTGACAGTTTTAAATCGACGCAGTCCGGTAGCCATTTGCTTTCAGGAAGCTAAGCTCATACCAAAGGACACCGTCAAGATCAAGGGCTACGCTGTGTTCCGCAGCGATGTTCGCCATGAACATAACTCGCATGGAGGGGTCTTGCTAGCTGTCCACCACAGTGTACCAGCACGCGAGCTGCCTCTTCGAACCACTCTTCAGGCAATCGCAACGCAGGTAACGCTTCGCGACACCCACATTATCTGCCTCCTGGAGTCACGTTTCCTGCTGTGGAGCTGAAACATCTACTTGCTGAGCTTCCACTACCATTGCTACTAGTGGGTGATTTTAACGCTCACCACACCGCTTGGTGATACTCAGACATCAGCACACGGGGCCGAGCACTGAAGGATGTAATCATACATGAGCCGCTATGCGTTTTAAACACAGGTGCACATACTCATCTTCCTCTGCCATCGGGCCGGACGTCAGCGTTAGACCAAAGCCGAGCCAGCCCCTAACTGACCCATCAGTTCGAATGGTCAGTCGACGACGATTTCCTCGGAAGTGACCACTATCCGGTGTGGCTAGCGTTACAGAGAGGCGTAGTTTTGGGAACACGGCCACCACGCTGGAATTTGAAGAAGGTAGACTGGGCTCATTTTGAATCTGAGATACAGACAGCTTTTACACCTGACATTGAAAATCACTGTACTAGCGTCGATGATTTTACATCACGGATTCTACAGTGCACTAATGTGCATTGCACGTACCTCTGGCACCCCACGACGCATTCCAGTTCCTTGGTGGATTGAGGAAAGCGGAAAGGCTATTATCCGCGCTCGCAAGCGAGCCCTTAACAATTCAGTAAGCATGGCATGGTGAATAACATGCTATAATTCCAACAGGCCCGATCAATGGATCGACGTGCCATACGTGCCGCGAAACGAACTGGCGAGCATATATAAGTGGACTAAGTCGAACTACGTCGGCGTCGGAAGTGTGGTCTCGTATTAAAAGGATTTCGGGGAAGTTCTACTCGGTCACACTGCCAGTTCTTAGCATTGGAGGAAATGTAATCACGGATCCGGGAGATGTAGCCAATAACATTACACATGCCATTGCAAAGAGCAGTGAACACACGGGCCCAACTTTCCTGCAACGCCTTGCCCTGTGTTAGAGGAAAGAGATCAGTTGTATTACATCGGAACAATGTGTGTACAATTTACCGTTTACTCAAACCGAAATCCACTCTGCAATTAATGGTTTGAAGAGCGTGTCCGAAGAACCAGCTGGTGCGCACAACGAATGTTGAAGCATTTATCGGCGTACGCAAAATATACACTTCACGATTTTCAATATAATTTGGAACAGGGGATACTTTCCACCAGCCTAGCGGAAGGCAATCATAATCATACCACTGTTGAAGCCCGGTAGAAATGGCGAGGACCCCACTGATTATCGTTCAATATCACTGACATCATCATTGAGCAAGTTAATGGAGACAATGGTTAGCCTCCGACTCACGTGGTTCGTAGACGACCAGAACGTCTTATCGGCCAATGACCAGTGCGGCTTTCGACAAAAACCGTAGTACAATGGACTATGTGTTAAGGCTTGACACTGAAGTTCGATCAGCTTTTGCGAACCACAGACACCTAGGAGCCGTGTATTTCGACATTGAGAGTGCTTTTGACACTGCTGGAGACGCGGCATTCTGCAGAAAATTCACCAATGTGGAATCCGCGGATCCCTGGGCACGTTTTAAACGAAAAAGTCATGACAAACCGAGTTTTGTGTGCGCGTCGGCAACCAGTTTTCAAGTTGGCTGCGCCAAGTTGAGGGAGTTCCACAGGGCAGCGTCCTGAGAAAATCCCTATTTTCGTTTATAATAAACGACATCGGCAACTCACTATCCCCACCAATCGTACGATCTCTTTTCGCTGACGATCTTGCTATCTGGTCTTGCGGCTCGTCAACCCCTCTCATGGAGCGACAGCTGCAACTTGCGATTTCTCACCTGGAAAAGTGGGACACCTGAATGGTTTCAGATTTTCTATTGCAACGACAGCAGCAGTTCATTTCTATCGTCGTCGTCGCAACTGGGACATGAAGTTAAGACTTTACGGGCAAGACGTTCCATCCATATCAACGGCTCGCTTTCTTGGTGTGCAATTTGACAATCGTGTTTCATACAGAGAAAACATAAAGGCGCTCCGAGACAAGTGCTTTAAAACCATGAATATAATGAAGTGTGTTTCTCGAACGTCGTATGGGGCTAATAGAAGGACTCTGCACCTTCCTTGCCAAAGTCTGATTCGTTCCAAACTGGACAATGCATATTTTATGTACGACGGTGCGTGTGCTACCACAAAGCGTATTTAGACCCAATACACCACGCTGCATTGCGAATAATTATCGAAGCATTTCGCACCTCTCACACGGTCAGCATACTGGCAGATGCTCATGAGCCACCATTAAATATGAGACTAGAGATGCTGGGACTTCGCTACGCATACAAAATGCGTCAGTTCCCGACGCACCATCATGTAAGGCTGTTTTTATCGGAATATACATGCAGTCCTTCGTGGCCATGTGAGGGAGGTGTGTTGGTTTTGACACGACAGCGTCACTTCGCCATTGGTCGCGGGCGAAGAGTAGCGACAGGTGGAGGAGGCGAACAGCTTACTGTGTGAAAATGAGGACGCTCCTGAGACAGACGAGAATTCGGCTGCGAGGAATTATCCAGTATGAACGAATAACGATCCCCCGCGGGAGCTGATCTCACCCTTTATCGACATCATCCTCACTGCTGAGTGAAAAAAGCGATATTACCAAAGAGAAGCTGCTATCATGTTCATTGGAACACATTTCTTCAGCTTACTGTGCCTACACTATCACATACACAGATGGCTCGAAGATTGACACCGGCGTGGGTAGCGCTTTCGTGGGAGGATCCATCACGAGATACTCCCCCTGCCTTCACATGCTACTGTCTTCACAGCCGAGTTGATGGCCATTAGCAAAGCCCTTGCATGCATCGAAGTTGACGACGAGGATTTTCCTGTCAGTCTAATCGATTCTCTGAGCAGTCTTCTGCCATTGCGCAGTTTTATCCAACAACATGTCATTGTACGGGACATTTTATATCAACTTATTTCGCTACATCGTATGGGAAAACAAGTAACACTTTGCTGGATTCCAGCACATGTCGGAATCCGTGGTAATGAGCTCGCAGATCATGCTGCAAGGCGTGCAGCACACGCACCATGTAGTGGCGTGCTTGCACTACCCGCCAGTGACCACTACCAAATTATTTCATCATTTCTTCCTAGACAGTGGCAGGGCAGATGGGGTCAAGTGGAATCCAACAAATTGAAAGAAATTAAACCACACTTAGCGCTGTGGCCCTCGTCCTTCAATCAGAGTAGAAGGGAGCAGGTGGCCCTCTGTCGCCTTATAATTGGACACACACTATCTACACATAGATATTTGTTGTGCGGGGATAAAAGGCCCAAATGTATGAGGTGTGACGCAGCACTGACTGTGCGCCATGTGTTGGTATCTTGCCCGAACTACACGGAGGAACGCAGGCGCCATTTCGGACACAACTCGAGCACTCTGAGGCTGGTGGACCTACTCGGTGAAAATTCGCGATTTGTGCAAAATAGAGCAGTGTTTTTGCTTCCTTGCGGGAGTAGGATTCCAAATAATATACACACCTGAGTAGATATTGAAAAAGTGCCGTATATGTATTGCTCTCCGGACGTGAAAGCTGAATTAATCTTGTTATGGTTGCAAAATAACCCAATTGGGGTTGACGCACTAGAAAAAACCTAATAAACAAACAAACAAACAAACAGCCTCTACCGCTACGGTGCCGCCGCTGTCCACGTTATGGCTATGGCAAACGTGATTGCGCATCGCCAAAACCACGAGGCAGCCAGTGTGCCGGTCACCACACGGCATCCGACTGCACGTCATCCGAAAGGAGATGCGCAGCTTGTGAAAGGCCGCATCCCGCCACCGACCTCAACTATCCCAAGTGGGCACACGAGAGGGAGGTGTGTCGGTATGCGACAGCTCACAGCGTGTCACACTCAACAGCACGACAGCACCTACACAGCACCACTGACATCTCCACCTCCACAGCCGCGCTCCACCTCCTCACCGCACCTACCACCGGACACAGCTACGCAGCGGCGCTCTCCTCACCACCTAGACCCACACCCAGTCCACCACCAGCTCCCATCCGCCCTACCATCCCACCAGCAGCAGGCTCCAGAAATCCGACACATCGCCCTCCTCAACACTCCACCGATCCTCGCCTCCACCGCCCCTCCGGCCCTCAATTCCATCACCCTACTAATTCTCGTCTCCACCGGCCCACCGATCCTCGACTCCACCGCCCCATCGCCTCCCCCCCAACTCCACCGCCGACCACTCTTTCCCACGCCACCCCACAGCGGACAAGGCTTCTTCCCACATCCACTCCACCGCGGACCCGGCCTTCTCTCACATCCCACCGCGGACAAGGCCTCGTCCCAAACTCACCCCATCGCGGACCCGTCTTCCTCCCACCTCCACCTCACCTCAGACCCGGTCTACACCCACCACCACCCCACCTCGGGTGCGTCCTCCCACACCCACCCCGTCCCATCCCACCCCCATCACTAGGCATAAGATAGGAATATCAACATTCCTTTCTGTATTATCCAGCTCGGATAAGAATTATCGGATTATCCAGCTCGGATGCCTCCAGAAGGAAACTGGCTGTCTGTGAATATTTTGATGGCTCATGATCCTTATGTTTGTTCTTGGTGTGCTTGTGAATACTTGCTCGACTCCTGACCATGGACAACACTGGTGGCCACAACCACAATTCCTCCTTATTCTACTCTTCTTGCGATTTGCAGTCTTCTCTCGCTCTAATCTGTTGCTGGCTTTAATCTTTTACAAATTGTCCGCACCTTGATACCTACCGAGGTACCTAGGAAATGTCAATATTAAGCAAGGCAGCTAAGTGATCAATTCACGAGACCACGAAATCAGTTCACAACGATTATGAATAAATACCCCAAGACCAATTTTGAGTGAACGACTGAACGACTCAACAAACACCAATAATCTCCTGATTTCCGATTTCTCCCTTACAACCAGATTTCTGGGGAAAGACCACCACAACCACTGGTCGGCGTCTTGTCGGCACGTTTGGTGATCACGTTATATCATTGGTTTAGCATTGTGACTGTCCGAAAACGCCGTCCTGTGCCGATCGGAAGTTATAGTATATAAATGGTAGATATGAGAGACGGGATATTTGACAATATTAGCGTTAGACTCCCAGTATACATTTGATCTGGAAAAAATGTCATGGTAAAAATAAATCCGATACATTGATGAATTTCGTCCTTTTTGTTAAACTTTTTACAGACATATTCAGAGCAAAATCCTGATTTTGGTCGCCACTGCAGCCTGATGAGTCTGCACCTGATCGCCGACGCTATCGCCAGGTCGGCGCTATTTGAGCTCTGGACCTGAGTACGCCATTCGAGACCAGTTGGTGACCTCCGGTTGAGCTGTTACGACAATGTGTTCAGCCGTCAGTGATCTCCGGCTGAACTGTTACGACAATGTGTTCAGCCGTCTGTGATCTCCGGCTGAGCTGTTACGACAATGTGTTCAGCCGTCTGTGATCTCCAGCTGAGCTGTTACGACAATTATCACGTTTCATGGGCAGCACTAATTCGAATCAGCGTCTCCAACGGATTATGATCGGATCCAGATGTTCATGTAAACACGTCCTGCGTCAACCACTAATTCTAATTTGCTCCAGAGGTACTCCTTCCCTGAAGAAGGATCATTCAAACAAGATCCGTTCCCAGCGCTCGGAAGGGATTTACACGAAGTACCTACAGCTAAATTATACCGCATGAAATTGTATTTTAGCTGTCATATTTTCGTAGTTACCCGATTAATTTAGAATAATACATGCATCGTCTAAACATGCGAGAAGAATGTTTCAAAATTCGTGGAAGCCGAATGAGGCAGGAAAAACTTAATATCTGATGCGTTGGATTCTAGCAACACGTTTTCCAGAAGCCCAGTAATATTCAAGGTAATATGCGTCGCGCAACGTTACTTATCAACCGACACCAGTTACATAATTATTGCGGTAATTTCGGACACATCTTGGTAGATAACTATTCCCATATGTTCAGATGTGTCTTTTCAAGATCTCAAATCAGGGATGTCACTCTGAATGCATTAAGTGGGACACTGGTCCCCTCAATCATTAATTTGTCCCCCTCAAGCTTTGATTCCCTCCCCCCCTCTGTCAATCAGGCTGAAGCTACACCATTTGATCCATTGACGTACATTAAATACAAGTAGTTTTCGGGACAGCTCTGGCCATCAAAAATGTCATGTAGCCCCCAAGCTAGCTCATAAAGTAACACCCAATATCCAATAACTACATCCACATGTAACTAAGGTTAAATTACTGGTCTCCGATACTAGTCAAAATGCAGGAAATTATGGATAGGAAGCCCCTAATTGTGAATTATGAAGAAAAATGATGTTTGGACTGGACTTGTCGAAGCTTATCTGGCAACTTTGTTCTCTAGCGTTTCTTTACCAAATCACGGACAGCGAGATTCACTGGAACAAACGAGAGTTGCACCATTTACTGTCAATATGATGGCCTTGGCTACTCAGATTGTGGCCTTGGCTACAGCAAAACACACGAATGTTGTGTCACTTATGGTCAAGATGATAGCCTTTGCTGCTCAGACTGTGGATTTAATGGTGCATTATTTGTACCATCCTAGGACTTAATGATGTTGTTAATGATGTTTGTTTTAAGATGTGTAACATATATGTAACATATTTGAGATATTCTATTATAGATTATGCGCATCAATTTTGTGTTGTAGTTTCACTTCATTTCAGTAATATATTGATATACATACATTGAGATCATCCATTACATTGAAATCCACAATTTATGTAGACTTCTGTGCATCATCCAGCACTGCAACGTCATCATATCTGGTGTTGATGGTGGTGTGCAATGCAGTGCCATGTTCCAAACATACCATGTCAGTTGGCATGGCTGTACATTTCTATAATAATACCAATGTTTTACATTTCTTTTGTGGTCACTGTGTGCTACTTGAGACGTTGTTGTTGAGAAATTGTTATGCTGGCTCCATATTTTTATTGAGTCCAACGGAACTGCTCAACACAAAATATGACTTTCAAAACACAAACTGTCAGCTGAAACTGGAACCCCAGTATCTACCAAAGCAGATCTACCTAAACGATGTCCTGTATCAAGGTATTATGTACCCAGGTGCGCGGCATTTGTCCAAAATTCCACAACGAATTAATAGTAGATTCGCTGTGCTGCGCTGCGCTTGCATGTTGTTCTGCCGTGACAATGCTGCGCTTGCCTGTTGTATCGTGACAATGCTGCGCTTGCCTGTCGTATCGTGACAATGCTGCGCTTGCCTGTCGTATCGTGACAAGGCTGCGCTTGCCTGTCGTATGGTGAAAGGTGCGTGTATCAAGTGACAGCTGCGCTTGCCTGTTGTATCGTGACAAGGAGCTGCGCTTGCCTGTCGTATCGTGACAAGGCAGCGCTTGCCTGTCGTATCGTGACAATGCTGTGCTTGCCTGTCGTATCGTGACAAGGCTGCGCTTGCCTGTCGTATGGTGACAAGGCTGCGCTTGCCTGTTGTATCGTGACAAGGCAGCGCTTGCCTGTCGTATCGTGACAAGGCAGCGCTTGCCTGTCGTATCGTGACAAGGCTGCGCTTGCCTGTCGTATCGTGACAAGGTTGTGCTTACCTGTCGTATCGTGACAAGGCTGCGCTTGCCTGTCGTATCGTGGTAAGGCTGCGCTTGCCTGTCGTATCGTGACAAGGTTGTGCTTGCCTGTTGTATCGTGACAAGGCAGCGCTTGCCTGTCGTATCGTGACAAGGCTGTGTTTGCCTGTCGTATGGTGACAAAGCTACACTTGCCTGTCGTTGTATCGTGACAAGGCTGCGCTTGGTTGTCGTATCGTGATAAGGCTGGCGGTCAGTATGCCATGCCATCACGCACTCGGTACTCCAATCGCTTGTCGGAGCACATCAAAGGCCAATTCGTCAGCAAAATAAATCTGCCTGACACCGTACCAAAACCGGGACCCGTGGCATTAGGCTTCCACGTAGCCCTGGCATCAGCCATTGGCGGTGCGAAGGTTTCCAGGAATTTCCAGTTCCTGCGTATCTCGCTTGACACACATTGCACAGGTCAGCTAACATGTGTCCATTAGATGGTGCTCATCAAATGGCTTATGGATATGCTGCATTGCAGATGTGCATTGTATGGACTGCTAGTGCATATATCATCGCACATGTATGCTGCAATGTCCCAAGTGTGTTGTCCGCGCCCTGTTTCACCCGGACCATCTTATTCCTGTACCTGAATATTTGTGAATGTCGTGAAGCCCTGCTGAACGCACTGCCTGTTGCTAATGGCTGCACCCAGTCTGTTTGCTCTCGTTTTTATCTGTCCTGTTGTACGCTTCCCATGCCTTTTCCTCGCACTTCTCGCTATTTTCCGCTTTCCGTGGTGCAGGGGCGGGAATGGCCGAGTGGCTAAGGTGTTGAGTTCTGGGTACCAAAGGTTCCGGGTTCAATACTCTCACCACTCGGAACATTTCCCAATCCCGCGGCCCACCGGCGAAACAGTGTGGGCGGCGACATTAGCCGTGATCGTGCAAAAAGTGCGTCGAGAACCACCCAATAAACAAAACAAAACTTTCCGTGATGCAACTGGGGAAGCCACCTCCCGATGCACTTCGATATGCAGGTGCCATCTTGGTATATGCTCAATGTTAATCCAGGTGTGCAGCAAAGAATTGTGGTTTTGGAAGTTGTAACGTGATCTAACCAAATGCATTTTCCATAAATCGCTGTTCTGTCTGTCAAAGTCCAGGGCTGCAAGCAGGATTTACTTTGTCGAAAGCGCCGCTGCATCCTGCATGCTGATACAAGATGTGTTCGGGAGAACCTGTGTCATGGACGATTACTAAGAACGCAGACTGTGCCTCTTCACAACAATTATTGGCGGGTATACATGCATGCATCAGTCACACTGACAGCATTGGAGCATTCACAGCACATGCATGGGCCACTTCGCTAATCTTCGGACAAGGTAAAATTAGGAAGCCTTCAGGAATTATAAGTTAGTACAAGTAAGCAGAAGAACTGGGTGGAGTGCAAATAATTTGACGAGGTATTTGAACCGCTATCAGGACGAAGGAGACATGAGAGCCAGAGCAGATCAATGGTTTGGCCGTGCGAAGACAACCACTTCAAAGGGAGATGTCGCATTTATTGATGTTGCTAATGGCTTTAAACCTGCATAATTTTGCACGCATTTTATAATGGTGTTTAAATATCCGCAATATATGTGATAAAATAAGATCCTCTTCATAGTCCGAACATGCTCAGGCTTCGAACGCTAATAGGAAATATCAGAGAATGCCTGACGGTTTCAGACAACGCCAGTAAAAAACGCAATACTTCCACTACAGCGTTATGAACGCATTGCAGTTCATTGGAACCTCAGCTCAAAGTACACGAAAGACGATTGTTGGCCGCTTAGGTTACAGCCATGCAGCTGTGTGATTCAGTATTTATAAGGTACCCGGTTTATAGTCAAGGATATCCAGTAAGATGCCCTGCGCTGGACATATATACAATAGTGATTGCGATATATACGACATATACGCGATATATGCCCATGTGAACATGAGATTGTCCGCAGCGACACACCGACTAAGCATTAACCACCTCGGATCCAGTCCATGAACACTGCTTCATTAAATACATGATGTATTATGAAACCCCGAGTGATTATCCTGATCCAGTATATGGGAATTATGGAAATACCACTTCACTGGTACTTCACCCCTGAAACTGAACAGGGATTTCACTGACGTATTCACGTCCGTACGTACCAAACCATATATCATCCTTATTGGATTTTAATCAGTAGCACACTCTAAGCAAATGTGCGGAAAACTGCACGCCATTACACAAAGTTCAGTGACAGCACTGAAGAGCCACAAGGCGCTTTATCAATATTGCCAAGCGTTCAGCGCAGTGTCATGGCACTATGGGTTCACCATGGCAGCCCTGACAGATGCAAATGCACGGAACATGTCCCTCTTGCTTTATTAAAGTTCAAGTAATCAATGAAGTGCATGGCATGTACTTCGTTGACGATTAATCAGGGTATGGTGGTTTCCTGCACAGTAAACTATGTCTAGGTACGGAAGTCGGATGTCGTGACTTGTAACAGCTAATGGAGCGTGCCACTTTGATGTGATACTACACAGTTTGTGTTCACGTGACATCGTCTAGAAAAAAAACTACGCCGGTGGGAGTGGGAGGGGGAGAGTTGTGTTGCCCAGCCTATCTCGCCAAGTGATGATCATTGCTGTTTCTGGGCGTGAATGCACCACATTAGACGGGAAGCACGTTCCACACACAAAATCTTAATTCTGATATTCAACTCACTGCAACTGCCATCACACATACAATCCACAACAAGGCATACGAAAGTATGCCTCTGAGTGCCTTTTCAAGTGCTACTTCGGTCTTCGTTATGGTCACGGCGAACGCGCATGCGCGTCACCAACATCACGATGCAGACAGTGCGCCGGTCACCACATGGCATACGACTGCAACTCCTCTGAAAATAAATATGCACATGTATATGCTCCGAATATAAATATGCAGCCTGTGATGGACGTATCCCGCCACCGGCCACGATTTTCCCAAGTGGGCATACGAGATGGAGGTGTGTCGATATGCGGCATCTCACAGCGTGCCACACACAGCAGCACGACAACACCTACGCAACACCACCTCCACCACTGACATCTCCACCTCCACAACCGCACCCTCACATGCCACACCTACCGCCGGGCGCGCAGCTACTCAGCGACTTACACTAATGTAGATCTTGCACTCGGTAACCGGACAAATGTACGTAAAGCAAATGTACGTATGGCAGATGTACGTACGCAAATGTGCGTAGGCAAATATACGTAAGCGCAGATGTACGTATGACAATTGTACGTAAGCGCATATATACGTATGGCAAATATACGCAGGCGCAAAAGTGCGTATGCGCTAGAGTACGTACCCAAATGTACGTAAGCGCAAAAGTACGCATACGCAAATGTACGTAAGCGCAAATGTACGTATTCGCAAATGTACCTATGCGCAAATGTACGTATGCGCAAAAGTACGTGAGTGCAAATGTAGGTAAGTGTAAATGTACGTATGTGCAAATGTACGTAAGTGCAAAAGTATGTAAGCGAAAATGTACATAAGCGCAAAGGTACGTATGCCCAAAAGTGCTTAAGTGCAAAGGCACGTATGCGTAAATGGACATACATTGTCTCATGTATATTTGCTCCTATATATTTTTACGTTCACGTATAATTGTTCCTACATGCTTTTACGTACGTATGGCATACGCACGTATACCATACGTAAATTTGCGCTTAGGTGCATTTGGCACACGTACATCTGCGCTTATGTACAATTGCCATACGTACATCGGTACTTAAGCACATCGGCCATACGTACATTGCTTTACGTACATTTGTCCGGTTACCACTTTTGTCCTTACGTACATTTGCAATTATGTGTATTTACACGTACGTAAATTTGCACTTACGTACATTTGCGCTTGCGTACACTTGAGCTTATGTATATTTGCCCTTACGTACTTTTGCGCTTGCGTACATTTTCGCTCACGTACATTTGTGCATACGTACATTGCGCTTACGTACATTTGCGCTGAAGTACATATGCGCTTACGTATTTTTGCGTCTTCGTATATTTGCGCATACGTACATTTGCGCTTGTGTATATTTGTCCGGTTACCGCTTTTGCGCCTGCGTACATTTGCGATTACGTACATTTACGCATACGTACATTTGTAATTACGTACATGTGCGCATACGTACAGTTGCGCTTATGTACATTTGCGCTTACGTACTTTTACGCTTACGTACATTTGCACTTACGTACATTTGCGCATACGTACATTTGCGCTTACGTACTTTTGCACTCACGTATATTTGCGCTTACGTATATTTGCGCTTACATACCTTTGCGCATACATACTTTTGCGCTTACGTACATTTACGGTTACGTACATTTGCGCTTTCGTAGATTTGCTTAGGTACTTTTGCCATACGTACATTTGATCTTTCGTACATCTGTCATATGTACAATTGCCATAGGTACTTTTGCACTCTCGTACATCTGTGCTTACGTACATCTGCCATACGTACTTGTGCGCATACGTACATTTACTTACGTACATTTCATTACGTACATCTGCCAAACGTACATTTGTCCTTACGTGCATTTGCCCTAGAATCTCTGCACTCATGCAGATCCTGCTCTATCACAGGAGTGGGGATGGGGACACACCCCGCAAGTCTCCTGGAGATGCAACTGCCTGCCCATCTCCATCTACCGGCTCCATCACTATCCCACCAAGGACACTCAAATTGCTGATTCAAACCCGCGTCTTTCCGCGTCTCGCTTACCGCATCTCGGTCTGGGGAGGGACATCCGAAGGTCAGCCACAGAGTGCACAAACTTATCAACTTCGCAGCCAGCATTGTCACGGGAACACATCGCTGGAAATGCATCGGTCCGGCTTTCGAGTATCCGTGGTGACGCAGAATCGAGCGCCTGGTACAGAGACTGGATGCCACCAAAGTATTTAAGGCGTCTCACAGCGGCTTGGGCCCACAGGGTCTATGAGAAATGTTTCGAGCCCGCTACGAGGTGTTGCGGCGCTTGACCTGATCGGCCAGTGCTCTTGAGCTGCCGGGACACCGGCTAGCATGCACGCAGAGGAGTTATTGATTACCGGTCTCTTCTTCTTGGAACCAGCTGCCTCCGGCCGTCTCGGGCTGCCGCCCCATGCCAATTTTTAAGTCGGCCGTGCAGGAGATGAAGTAATGCGTCTTGTCGTTTTAGCTAATTGACAAGATATTTATACTAGGCAATTCAGGTAATTCAGGTATGAATCGGCCAGGTCATCTACGTGGTCGGATCATTGTTCAGATCATTACAAAAGATATTGAAGTATAAATTGCACAAGAAAATATATCAGAAGAGATGAGTTGTCTTCAAACAGAGTTAAATTATGGAACAAAATGTAGTTTAGTCCGTTAAGTCCTACCATTACAATTACAAAACATATGTGATGACCAGGGCTCAAAAATAGCACCGTCCTGGCGATAGCGTCGGCGACCAGGTGCAGACTCACCAGGCCGCAGTGGCGACCAAAGCCAAAATTTTGCTTTGATATGTCCGTCAACATTTGAACCATAAATGATAGAATTACTTTCATTTAGCAGCAATGATCTTTTTCCAAATCAAAAGTGTACTATGCGCGTACCGCTAATGCTACCAAATATCCCGTCCCTGTGACATACCATATTTATACTAGAAGCTCCCGTCGGCACAGGACGGCGCTTTTCTGACAACCACAATGCTAAACCAATGGCATACCGTGGTCGCCAAAAGTGCCGACGGAATGCGGACCCGCCGACCAATGTGGTCGTCGCCTAGAAATCTAGTTGTAAATGAGGAATTGGAAATCGGACAACTCTTGGTGGCTTGTTCTGTCGTTCGTTCGAAAATTGGTTGTTTACGGTATTTGTACCTAATCGTGATGGTGAATTAATGTCTTGTTTTCGTGAATTGATTGCTTGACTGCCTTGACTCATATTGACATTGTCGAGGTAGGTACCTAGTTAGATATTCAGGCGTAGACTCCATCCAACCATTCAAGATACTTACAGGGAACCAGTTTGCTCCTGGAGGTTAGAGGTCAAATTGGATCAGGATAATACAGAAAGGTATGTTGATGCTCCTACCTACTTAGGTACCCAGGCAGGAACCTACCTAGGTGCCAAGGTACCTTCCTAGGTACAAGGATATGATCTTGGGTAGCGGTGTCCAGAGTGCAAGCATTGGTAAGTTTGTTGTTTTACTTTGGATATGACATTGTAAGACAAAACATATTATAAGAACACATTTAATAATGGGATTAAGATGATGTAGCATGTTGCCTACCTAACCATTTACATGTTACCAGCACAAGTGCATGCATACTTTCCAGTTGGTAACGATGATAATATCAACATCTTGATATTTAGTTGGGGCAGTATATAATGAAGAAGAATGCAATATGTCAAATAAATCCTAATCTAACATAACCTCTGCCACTAGGTGATTTTATGCTTTATCCCATGTGTTATGTCAGGCCTTTAATTCTAGCCTAGTCTTTTCTTTTTTTAAAGAAATATATCAGGGTCGAACACTATCTTCAGAAAAAGGAAAAATCAAACATTTTCTATAAAAAAAAACAAGAAAGCAAAACATAATTTCATTCCATTTTGAGCAGGAATGAATGGTTCCATCGTCTTAATCATGTTCAGAAACATGATCTCACAATATTGGCTATAATTGCACTTTAAGGTATGCATGAGGCAAGTTTTGCACACATTTTATCTTCATGAAGCAAGCAATAGGGTAAGGACTGGTTAGGTTAAGCTTTTCTTTTAAGCTAAAAACACTCATTTTTAAACCTTTTTCAACAAACAAAAAATATTTCTTCAAAAACAGATTGGCTAGGGTAGGCTATGTTAGGTTTTTAAATTTGAAAATGTTTGAGAAAAATTGTGAAATTTTATTTTTGCAAGAAATGCATTTTCTTACATGGAAGGTTAGGCTAGGCTAGGCTAGGTTATGCTAGGTTATGTTATGTTGCACTTTTTCTTTCTTTTGCACGTTATTTTTATGCTATATTACCCAACTCCAAGCCCATTTGTTGATGTTATTTTGCCTACTAACTGAAATTTATGCATATGCACAGGAAATGAGTGGTCACGTCATGTTGACCACATTCACATAGAGATTGCATTGGAAAAAGAAATGCGATGTCCTGAAGTGTCATGTCATTCTGAAAGTTAAAAACAAAAACATCTAGTGTAAATTTTTGGGTATTGTGCTTTTAGGTATTCACAGGACAAGTTTTACACACATTTTACTGCCATGAAGCAAAGAGTGTTGTTAGGTTTGGTTACATGAGGTTAGTTTAGGTGTTTTTATGGAGAACAATTTTCCTTTATTGAACAACAAAAAAATGTTGATTTTTCTTCAAAAGCAGGTTAGGCTAGGTTAGGTTAGGTTTTTCGTTTGATGAATCTTGAGAAATAAATATGAAAGCTTTCTACTTTTTAATATTTCTTTTTTCATGGTAGCTTGGTTAGGTTATGTTATTTCTTTTGCCTTTGAGCATTATTTGTATGCTATATTACCCAATTGAAAGCCACCTTTTTAGTGTTCTTCTACATGCCAACTGAAAAGTAAGCATTTGCAGAGGAAATGAGGAAATGAGGGACAAAATTAACTCGTTCTTTTTGTATTTCATTAAATTAGAAATCCTAACATAAGATATCCTATGATAACACCTTTGCTTTACAGAGGAAAAGCATGTGATTACTGATTAGCATGTCTTGTATACAGTCTAAACTACAAATTACTGCAGCTCCTAAGATGGCAAGTGGAGAAGGTTTAGATAAAGATACCTATATAGAAGAACATTGGAATGTAGAGCTGGTGCTGATTTGGTCTGCTTACTTTGCTTTTCAGTGCCATCCACCTTGCCATGCCAGAATTTGCTGTGTCAGTTCCAATTATTTTTTAAAGAAAAAAACAGCAACTCTAACATACACAGAGATTACAGCACAATGATGGTACTTTTCTTTGTATAGGTATCATGCAGATACTTTGAATAGGATATATGTAGGATAGATGGCATTTTTCCACTCTAGCCAGGATATGGGTCTTCAGCATCCAAATCCAGTGTGAATAGAATACATGCATATTATGCTGGATTTCAAATAAAGTAATTGTACCAGAATGTTGGTGCACTGTACAATCATTCCAGGACATGCACAGATGTGTAGAGTTTGGCTTGAAAAATATTCTTTGTTCAGGCATATTTTCTGCCCAAGTTACCTATCCAGATATCTTGAATAGTATATATCTAGAATAGATGGTATTTTTCCACTCTGGCCAGGATATGGCTAGGATATGGGACACCAGCATCCCAATCCAGTGTGAAAAGAATACATGCATGTTTTACTGGACTTCAAACTGAAATAATTGCGCCAGAATTCTGGTGCACTGTATAATCATGGCACAAGTACAGATGTATTGAGTTATGCTTGAAAGAAATGCTTGGTTGAAGCATAATTTTTGCTAAGTATCCCTGGATATGTACCATTATTTCATTTGTCTGGAGCTATGCTAGATATGTCTGAGTAATATGTATTCTCAAGTTGCTTCAACATGGGGAACAACTCAAAACCAGTAAAGCTTGGTTAAATACATTTCCCTTCAATAAAGCTGTCATGAGCTGTAGCATATCTGTACATGTGATGTAAATTTGGTGCGGTGTGTCAAAATTGTCATGGAATTCTTCAGTTTCAAAGCAAGGAGGGTTGGACATGGTTGAATTTGCTCTTTAATGTTGCATTTCGAGAGCAAAATGCTTAACATTCAATTCCAAAATTGTAATTTTGTCTTCCTGAACCATTAACTCCTTTCTGTATTTTCCAGTTAGCTTGGGCATGTCAATCAAACCAGAAGAAGTTTGCAGTCATTTGCAAACATCTTAAATCTTTTGGTGAAAAGGTCTCATATATTATAATCCCATATATTCCAGACAATTCCCCATGGAGGATAATTTTGTAAATGACAAAACATCCAGTGCAGGAACATTCTTTCAACCCTGATTGGACAGAGTACTTGTCAGCAGTCGGCAGGCTGGATTTGTGCTTTGCAATCCTGGATATGGAGAGGAAATGTTTGGGTGTAATTGAATATGGAGAGGTTATTTTTATTCCAGCTTATGGCATCAGAATCTCGGCTTGTACTTTCCAGTAAATCTTGAGCACATCACAGGGGTTTCAGTTCATGGTCAAGAACCATTATTGGCCTACAAGTGAGACAAATGAAGACGATTTCTTCAAGAGGATGATGGTCTGGATGCACCAAATCCAGGATTAGGCAATTTTTTCCAACCCCGGCAGTCACTGCTCTGGTGTACATGTACCCCACCCTTTCTGATTACTATCGATCGCATATTCTTCTATGCTCAACTGAGTGGGGTGATGCCATGGTGCAATATTTGGCTTGTGGGTGCAGCATGTTGACATATCATGGACAGCCAAATATTTTAATTCAAATTAACATTATTCGCTTTGATCTCAGTTAACCCCACTATTACCTATTATTATATTCCCTGCATGCATTGCGTTTTGTGTGAACCCATTTCTCATCAAGATATGCGGGATAACGGCCTTTTCGTCGGTCTTAGCTCCGCACTGCAAGAGCCGAACTAAGAGCATGGATTCGCGCGGCTGCTTCAAGGATAGAAACAAGAATTTGTCGTACAAGATGGACAACACCCGCATAGTCAGTGACCTGCGCGCCATCCAGGCTTCGCTGACCGAGAGTGTCGTCGGCGCTGTACTGGCGGCTGCGTCTCGCCTGCATATTAGCGGATTGATTTGGGGCTATGAGGCGGCCACTGCTGCGACTGTGAGGTGGCCATGGTTCGGGCTGTGAGGCGGCCGCTGCTGCGACTGTGAGGTGGCCATTGTTCGGGCTGTGAGGCGGCCACTGCTGCGACTGTGAGGTGGCCATGGTTCGGGCTGTGAGGCGGCCGCTGCTGCGACTGTGTGGTGGCCATGGTTCGGGCTGTGAGGCAGCCACTGCTGCGACTGTGAGGTGGCCATGGTTCGGGCTGTGAGGCGGCCGATGCTGCGACTGTGAGGTGGCCATGGTTCGGGCTGTGAGGCGGCCGCTGCTGCGACTGTGAGGTGGCCATGGTTCGGGCTCTGAGACGGCCACTGCTGCGACTGTGAGGTGGCCATGGTTCGGGTTGTGAGGCGGCCGCTGCCGCACCCGTGAGGCGGTCACTGTGATGGCTGTGAGGTTGCCGATGCCGCGGCTGTGAGGCCGCCACTGCCGCGGCTAAACTGATCGGCAATGGGTGTGAAATGTTATCTTAGTTATACCCAATTTTGCTTTGTCTAGACAATTATTTTTTGATAGGACGCTTTTTAGAAGTGCACCACTGAAATTCATATAGATCAGGATTCCATCCATATCAGCGTATTTTCATGTTTCTTCCACAAAATATATCAAGCTGAAAAATGTGCTGAAGAAAATATTAAAGGAAAAGGGCTTATGCCTACTAGTTCTGTTACTACCGTCCAAGTGTAGAAGTACTGTACCTATTAGTAATTAATAATTGTTCGTTGTTTTGTATGTGATGTAAGATGACAGCTAATGGGAATTATAAGTATTCATCTGGAATAGAAATGTAATATATTCTATACACGGTAGAAGATTGCGAGTAATTGATGTTCGATTGCCGAAGATCGCTTGTGATTTTTCACCTTTATGTGCCGAACTCCGGATTGTGTTATTTTTCACTATCTTCGAGGGAATTTTGTTCATCCTCCACTGTCTCCGAACGACTTTGCTCTCCGAGCGACATTCAGGAGTTCCTTTGGGAAGGGCGACACTCCTTTTGTTACGCAAAAATTTACCCAGGGCGCCAAGCGACAACTTTTTCTGATGAAACAATCGAAGAAAAGCATGGAAGGCCGTCAGATCTGAAAAAAATCATGAAAATCATGTTTCTGAAATTTCATGTTATCCAGTCCCGAAGGACAACCGCCCCTTTCACCACCCAACCCTATCCCCTCTCCATTGGACCCATACCTGATTGGCGACCAATTTCCCAGAATTGTATCTCGTCGGCGACCACCGAAAGGCACCGAAAGTTTTTTGAGCCCTGGTGATGACAAAGTGTGAATGCAGAATACAAAATGCAAAAACTATGTAATAGGCATAATGTTAATGCATATGAAGCTGGGTGGACATCTTGGAAAAAAATCAACCAAAGAAAAAAAACACATGGAATAAAACGACAATTTCCACCGATTTTTCCCAATTGTCAATGAAAAAAACTCCGAACTGGGGAAGTATCCGGTCAGGTTGCAATTTGGCCAGTTCAGTGCTTATGCCACTGCTACAAAAGAATTACCACCAGATAAGCAATGTTTCAATGCCTATGAGACTGAGTACACATAGAGAGAAATTCTCATCCAGTTAACCAGGAGGCTTAACGTAAATATTTTCACTCGATTGCCTATGGAGCCCATAATAAAAATGGAAAATGCCCATAGTACATGTGTGCTCAGATGCCAGCGATTGTCCGTGAGCGCTTCGTGCCAAGGCGTATTTTTGCCGTTTGTTAGGTAATATTCAAGACAACGAATACCGTCTTATGGAAGAAACCTCGTATGCTCATCTGTGGATCTTCCGGACTTCATGCGGCATTCCGCGTGTGTGCGCCTGCAGATTGGAATATGTGCGTAACCCCATGTTATTATCAAGGTGAACACTATCAGTCATCCACATCAGGCATGTTCATCAGGTCACCCCAGTTCCGTTGTGACGTCATCGGTATTCATCGTCATACGCATTCATCTGCCAAGTGTGCCGTCGCCCTTTAACTTTCGCTATGCACCAAAACTGAGAGCTGCAGCTAACGGCAGCGTATAGCTCTATCCTTAACCTTCGAAAAATCCCATTAACATGAACCTGTATCTCTTACTGGTGACCTTCCAGGTCGGGCGGAAGCAAGCGACGCTTGGGTGCTGCTGGCCATCGAGCCGCCGCGCCAGAGCATCGGCCGCCGCGCCAGAACATGCGCTGCGCCATACCTGTCTCCAAGGACTGACCAATCACGCTTCGAGTAGAGCAGAATATTGATACTCTGGAAACCGGTAGATTGTGTCGACATTGGTGATTGACCGACCTTTGGCGGCTGATGGGATGATGCCCATGATCAATTGAGCGACCTTTGGCGGCTGATGGGATGATGCCCCTGATCAATTGACCGACCTTTGGCGGCTGATGGGATGATGCTCCTGATCAATATGGTGCAAGCGGCTGGTTACGCAAGTCACATAAAACATGAACCGTGTTCGAACCAAGTTGACAGTGTGGCCGTCAGCACCGCGAACTCGGCCTTTGACCAATCAGAGATATATAAATGTGATGTCATGCTTGACAACATAACTGGCGGTCGCCTAAAGCCTGCTCCTCCTCTGATTGACCAAAGCTGTGTTGACGGCAACCCTTTCAACGTGGTCCAAACCTGGCGATGTAGCCTTGCATAACTGCTTGGATCCATTTTATGTTATAGCATCAAGAAGGCTACCATTTGCTGTCTTCTCCAACAGAGCAAAGACAGAACTGCACATAAAAGAATTTCTCAACCATATCCGGCTGCAGCACACGCTCTTCATGCATAAATATTGGACCATGCGCCAGACAATTATCGGGGTGGGGGCGGGGGGGGGGGGTATAATCTCCCAAATATGACGGTGGGGGTGCATCCTCCTCCCCCCCCAGTGGTGGAGCCCATGGTGTGAAGTGATGTTTTTGTTGCACCCCGTGTTATTTGTATTCGTGAGTTGAGTGTTGAGGGACGAAGTCTGATTGTGATGTGATTTGATACAGTGTATGATGCCTGGTAATGTAGTGGCTTTGTTTGGTTTGTGTGTTTGCGTGTTAATTTTCGGTAATGCTTGAATGGCTGTTGTGGGTGTAGTGGTTGTTGTGTTGGAGGATAATAATGTACGCTGATAATTTGTGAGATGATTTGTTGTTTCTGTTATATCAGCGGTGAAATGTTTCGTAGTGACGATTTTGAGTCCGATCCTAAAATTGTCGCATATTCGAATGTTTGGTTGCTTTGCATGCAGTGTGCATTGCGCGTGACCCTGCTGTGCAGCTGGATGCCGTGTCTGGCAGACGACCACAGAGTAAAACCGTTGGCGGCGGGAACTTTGTGTAAGGTACCGTCGCCCCGCCCGTCTGCCTTGATATTTTTGCACGTGGTGTGTATGGCATGGAAATGAGCCTTTCCAGGAATAGGTGTGATATTTTGCTGTGTGTACAAGCGTGCTTAGGCTTGTGTGTTAGACGGTGACTGTGTGTGATATGATGGTGTGATGGCGGTGTTCTCACCATGTTGTAGGTGGCGTAATGATCGGCAATGTGGTGTGGAGTGATGTGGCGAGTATTTGTGTTACATATCCTGATGTATTTTTTAGACGAGGCGTATCTTGGACTGTGAATTATCTTGCGCTATAAGTCTAGTGGAGGAGCGTCGTGCGGGGGGGGTATTTGAGTAAAATGCGTCGTGGGACGTATTATCTTAGCTATAAGTCTGGTGGAGGAGCGTCGTGCGGGGGACTGTGAATTATCTTGAGCTATAAGTCTGGTGGAGGAGCGTCGTGCGGGTGACTGTGAATTATCTTGAGCTATAAGTCTGGTGGAGAGCGGTGCGGGGGACTGGAAATTTTTGAAAATGGGGGGGGGGTTGAGCTATAAGTCTGGTGGAGGAGCGTCGTGCGGGTGACTGTGAATTATCTTGAGCTATAAGTCTTGTGGAGGAGCGTCGTGCGGGTGCTTTTGTGAATGGGCGATTGGCGATGAGTCATGCTTCGTAGTGATACATACCTGAGTAGTGCTTGTGTGCGTCTGTACTGCATGATGCTGTGCTATTGCATATGTGTAGTGATGGTGTTGGTGTTTTGTATGCGTGCACGCTTGCGTGCGTGTGTGCGCGGCGCGCGTGTGTGTGTGTCTGGTGTAGTGTGGTGGCAAGCTATGGTAGGGCATGACAAGGGAGAGGCACAGAGATACCTGGTAACAAGATAACTTGGCTGAGGTAGTAGTAGGGTGATGTGGGGTGGTGAGTAAGAAAGTGTGGAGCGATTGAGGGGTCCAACGAGCTCCTGAGGGTGGTGCTGTGCTTGATCGACTTTTACGTTGACGTTCCTTGACGGAGGTGCTGGCGGTGCAACCCAGAGCTATCCCATGGATGGCTGGTCTGCATCTGCACCAGAAAGTAATTATTAAGCACTACGACAAGCCTTCGGAACAAAAAATGTGCGCGGAATTTGTCGGCCACATTTGCATTAACATATGCTGCGAAGTCGTCGATTGGTCTCATTGTATGTGTGTACATTGTCTGTGGCATAGAAGTCACAGGTAGATCTACCTATCCGTCAGCTGGATCTGTTAGCTCATTTACGTGTCATCCATTGCCCGAACTGACATGACCTATCCCTCACAACTATGTTGTTGGGAGGTGATGAGCTACCACATGGCGAGAACCATTCCGAAAAAGAACGTGGTGCATAACTTCTTCATCTTTAGCATATCTTTGCATCCTCACGTGTTTCTTTCATGATGGAAATTCAGCACGTGTCTCATTGCTATTCTCCCTGCACTATATTCCAGTGCGTGTCTCGTTGCTGTTCTCCCTGTACTGTATTTCAGCACGTGTTCCGTTGCTGTTCGCCTGTATTTTATTTCAAGACGTGTCTCGTCGCTGTTCTCCCTGTACTGTATCTCAGCACGTGTCTCGTTGCTGTTCTCCCTGTACCGTATTCCAGCAGGTGTCTCGTTGCTGTTCGCCCGTGCCGTATACCAGCAGGTGTCTCGTTGCTGTTCGCCCGTGCCGTATACCAGCAGGTGTCTCGTTGCTGTTCGCCTGTGCTGTATTCCAGCAGGTGTTTCGTTGCTGTTGGCCGGTACTGTATTTTAGTACGTGTCCCATTGCCGTCCGCCTGTACTGGTCGGATTGATGGTTGCCAGCCCACGTTGCTGTTGGCCGGTATTGTATATTTGTACGTGTCCCATTGCCGCTCGGATTGATGGTTGCCAGCCCACGAGCACCTCTACAGTCGTTGAGTGGCCATGGCGCAACCATAATCGTTTGCGTGGAAATTTTCAGCCGTTTCCCTGTAGCGCAAATTGCTTGGAGGGCTCCCCAGAGATCAATACGAGAGACAACGTGCCTTTTGTCAGCTGTCACTGTTTTCGCTGGAAGAAACTGCAAACGGATACGTCCGAGTAATCGTGGAAACACAGACGCGCCTCACCTTGTTCTCGTGCCGGTCGATCGGCACTTGGACCAGGTTTTGCTTCTGTAGCAAATCAGATATAACGAACTGGAGGACACCATAGTGGCGCAAGCTAACTTTCCCCCTCCGGCGGTGCTTCACAAACCGGTGTAGCTCCCACCCATCGACGGACTCAAGAGTATGTCATTTTTGGACAAGCCTCATGCCGCTACATTAAGTCGCCCAATGCGAAGGCTCTTCAAGATGAGCAGCATTGGTTGTTAATGTTTTTTCTTCTTCAAGGATCCCTGCACATTGAAGAGCCGATACGGAATCTCTGGTCACTCGCACCGACGCGAGGAAGGGCTCAGGATTTATACCTAACATGGTTTCGGGAACTATTCAGATCGCAGAAAATATAGAAATATACCTGGATGAGTGTGACGAAAGTTAAAGAATGAAGGTGATTGCCTTGAATGCATACATATATATATATATATATATATATATATATATAAATATTACATATGTATTGTTCCGACCACTTATTATTGGTTTCGTGGCTTAACACGACTTTGCCGTCTATACAGACAGCATGTTATCATCCGTGGGGACAAATGCTTGCACTCGTCCTTATCGAGTATATTCTTACACTACCACAACGTCATGCTCATGTACTCGTCAACATAGAATACTTTAAATAAGTAATGTGCCTATAATGCCAACAAAGCGAGACACTCCTTATAGGACGGCGATACAGAATGTGAAGAAGAGATTTTCTTACTAAGCATGGTTCCAATAATGTTCAGTTTCCATGTCTTGATTTTGATGATGTTGGTAGTGTTGCTGGTGAGCTTTTGTCTTCAGTGATCACATGATTGCTTTCCTGGAACAAAAGTTGTTTTCGGTCGCCCTCAGGTGGAGTTTCCCAGTATCTCAGGTCGCGTTTTCGGTCCTTCTCAGGTGGAGTTTCCCAGTATATCAGGTGGAGTTTCCCAGTATCTCAGGTCGCGTTCCCTCTCCACGCCATTACTAGGCGTTCAGAGCGTGTGCGCCCATGAGGGTTTGTAGTGGCGCATGTGTTGTCTGAATTGCTGCGATGTCTGCAATCTTAGTCGGACGTCTAGATTTATAGACTACATTGGCTTGCTTTAGATAGGTGCTATTTTGGGGATGTTTCGGTGTGTGCGGTTTCTGGTTCTCTTGTTTTTAGATAGCAAATGGTGAGATTGATGTTGTAGATGGTTCGATACATTTGACCTTGGTTTCCATGGCTTGTCGCACTATCCTCTCGTCAGTTTTGTATGACGGAGCTACCTGGTTTCAGTAGAATAGAATGAAGTTAATTCCCACTGAGAGTTTGGTGGTATTGGTGTCGGTTTTCTTGTGACAGTCGACGAGTGGTGCGGTTTCTCTGTAAAAACCCATGCTACTGTGTTTGTTGTTGGTTAGCACTATCTCGACTTTCTGTGCCTCACGGTGGCATGTTGTCGTGTCGGAGCGGACTGTAAGTACCTTCATGTCGTGCTATCACACTCAGCGTACAGCGAATAAGGCACTCACTAGCAGCGTGCATGCAAGCCCGGCAATAATAGACTCATGGTGCGCCAAGGTGAGAAAGGTACCACTACAAATCTCAATATTAAATCCCAACACTAATTAATACTATTCCTACTATTACTTTACTATTTTATATACTGCTACATACTATTTTCCGCCTTCAGTTCGGTGATGAAGTCAAAACTGGGTTGTTCTCGAGGGCTGATTGCAAGCGTCGAAGATTGCTGGTACTGTTGACATCGATGCAATGTCGTCAGCTTATCGGCAGTAGATGCTCAGCGTGCAGAAGCCGTCTTGGCTGTCTTCTTCCTATTTTACGGATCGGACATACAGGCGTTGGCGAACCGGGGTACAACCGGGGTACTACCGGGGTACCCCATGGCGGCACCATCAGCTTGTTTGCACAGACACCCATCTGGGCCGCTGAAGGGTACTTCGGATGCACATACGTAAAGCATTTTTTCTATGACATTGAATGACATCTTCAAAGGTGGTACCGATGGATGATGCTAGACATTGTTGACGATCTTGACAGCTTCATTAGTTGGTGCATTGATGAATAGGTTCACCAGGACGAAAAATGGCAGTGTTTCCCTCCGGTCGTCTGTGTATGGAATATCTGGTCGAGTTGAATGATTATTGCTTTTCAACATAGAGACGGATTAGCATGCTCAATGGTTTTGCGACATTATACGTTCAAGACGGTGTTTACAGTATTGTAGGATGAAGTGTGTTTTCGGTTTTCTTAGCATTCGATCGTGTCGATCATATTGGCTTCGCATTTCCATGTGAATATCCATCACTTATTTTTCCGGTGTTTTGTCAAGCTAACTTCAACCATTGTACCGTTCACAACGGTGATTAACTGGTGTATATAATATATCCATATGGTGTATATATCAGAGCATCTTAGCAAAAGATCTCATTATTTTAGAACACCTTAAATGCCGGATAAGGCAACGAGGAGCCTACCTCTTACCAGAAGACACCGCGAGCTCTTCTCGCACCAAAAGTAAGCAAAAAAGAACGAAATTCATCCAGGAAAAAAAATTACAGGTGAACGTTGAATGTCCCATCCACGACTTAACTAATCAATATTAAACATAAAAGAAATTAACAATGAGCTGCATCATCTGATAACAATAAGGGAGAGAGATACCAAAATGAAGCACTCTTTGATACGAAGAAATAAAGCATTCATGAAACAAAAATATGTAGTTCTGAATATTGTACAAGTGTGTGTGGGTACGCACCTGATGGCTTTTTATCGCTATACACGTTCCAATATAACTTGTTTAATTGCGAGTCCACAGATAGTTAAGCCAGACCTAAATCGTCCGTCTGTGCACGACATGACAGGGGAGTTTCTTACTTCGGTGTCTGAGTCTGTTGTTGCCAACATCACACTGCCGGGTGCATCAGCCAATCAGGGAACAGCAGTCTCCGGTCTACCGGGTCGATGCTGTACGAGCGAATACCCGTGGTAGAGGCTACAGCATGATCCTGGGGCCCATGCGACCTCTGACCCGCAGCCTGACGCGGCCTTGGTATAGGTACACGACCACGAAACACTGCTGAAGTCATGAGAGCCAGACTGGCTCGCTGGTTTACTTGTGTGGCTTGCGAGTGAATGATGTATTCGAGGCGCCGGGAGGAGAGCGTGACACTGGTCACTCTCATGCGGCAAGGCATTCCACCAGAGCAGCTGGGAAATTATTGCAGCGCGACCGTCGGACGGTAGCACTCGTGGCAGCGGCAGGTCCCTGGTCAGTCGCTGCGGGACGCGGAGAGACCTGGCCACGTGTGTGGCAGCGGCAGGCCACTGGTCAGTCGCTGCGGGACGCGGAGAGACCTGGCCACGTGTGTGGCAGCGGCAGGCCACTGGTCAGTCGCTGCGGGACGCGGAGAGACCTGGCCACGTGTGTGGCAGCGGCAGGCCACTGGTCAGTCGCTGCGGGACGCGGAGAGACCTGGCCACGTGTGTGGCAGCGGCAGGTCGTTGGCCAGTCGGTGCGGGACGCGGAGAGACCTGGCCACGTGTGTGGCAGCGGCAGGCCACTGGTCAGTCGCTGCGGGACGCGGAGAGACCTGGCCACGTGTGTGGCAGCGGCAGGTCGTTGGCCAGTCGCTGCGGGACGCGGAGAGACCTGGCCACGTGTGTGGCAGCGGCAGGCCACTGGTCAGTCGCTGCGGGACGCGGAGAGACCTGGCCACGTGTGTGGCAGCGTCAGGCCACTGGTCAGTCGCTGCGGGACGCGGAGAGACCTGGCCACGTGTGTGGCAGCGGCAGGCCACTGGTCAGTCGCTGCGGGACGCGGAGAGACCTGGCCACGTGTGTGGTAGCGGCAGGCCACTGGTCAGTCGCTGCGGGACGCGGAGAGACCTGGCCACGTGTGTGGCAGCGTCAGGCCACTGGTCAGTCGCTGCGGGACACGGAGAGACCTGGCCACGTGTGTGGCAGCGTCAGGCCACTGGTCAGTCGCTGCGGGACGCGGAGAGACCTGGCCACGTGTGTGGCAGCGGCAGGCCACTGGTCAGTCGCTGCGGGACGCGGAGAGACCTGGCCACGTGTGTGGCAGCGGCAGGCCACTGGTCAGTCGCTGCGGGACGCGGAGAGACCTGGCCACGTGTGTGGCAGCGGCAGGTCGTTGGCCAGTCGCTGCGGGACGCGGAGAGACCTGGCCACGTGTGTGGCAGTCGCTGCGGGACGCGGAGAGACCTGGTCACGTGTGTGGCAGCGGCAGGCCACTGGTCAGTCGCTGCGGGACGCGGAGAGACCTGGCCACGTGTGTGGCAGCGGCAGGCCACTGGTCAGTCGCTGCGGGACGCGGAGAGACCTGGCCACGTGTGTGGCAGCGGCAGGCCACTGGTCAGTCGGTGCGGGACGCGGAGAGACCTGGCCACGTGTGTGGCAGCGGCAGGCCACTGGTAAGTCGCTGCGGGACGCGGAGAGACCTGGCCACGTGTGTGGCAGCGGCAGGCCACTGGTCAGTCGCTGCGGGACGCGGAGAGACCTGGCCACGTGTGTGGCAGCGGCAGGCCACTGGTCAGTCGCTGCGGGACGCGGAGAGACCTGGCCACATGTGTGGCAGCGGCAGGTCGTTGGCCAGTCGCTGCGGGACACGGAGAGACCTGGCCACGTGTGTGGCAGCGTCAGGCCACTGGTCAGTCGCTGCGGGACGCGGAGAGACCAGGCCACGTGTGTGGCAGCGGCAGGCCACTGGTCAGTCGCTGCGGGACGCGGAGAGACCTGGCCACGTGTGTGGCAGCGGCAGGCCACTGGTAAGTCGCTGCGGGACGCGGAGAGACCTGGCCACGTGTGTGGCAGCGTCAGGCCACTGGTCAGTCGCTGCGGGACGCGGAGAGACCAGGCCACGTGTGTGGTAGCGGCAGGCCACTGGTCAGTCGCTGCGGGACGCGGAGAGACCTGGCCACGTGTGTGGTAGCGGCAGGCCACTGGTCAGTCGCTGCGGGACACGGAGAGACCTGGTCACGTGTGTGGCAGCGGCAGGCCAGTGGTCAGTCGCTGCGGGACGCGGAGAGACCTGGCCACGTGTGTGGCAGCGGCAGGCCACTGGTCAGTCGCTGCGGGACGCGGAGAGACCTGGCCACGTGTGTGGCAGCGGCAGGCCACTGGTCAGTCGCTGCGGGACGCGGAGAGACCTGGCCACGTGTGTGGCAGCGGCAGGCCACTGGTCAGTCGCTGCGGGACGCGGAGAGACCTGGCCACGTGTGTGGCAGCGGCAGGCCACTGGTCAGTCGCTGCGGGACACGGAGAGACCTGGCCACGTGTGTGGCAGCGGCAGGCCACTGGTCAGTCGCTGCGGGACGCGGAGAGACCTGGCCACGTGTGTGGCAGCGGCAGGCCACTGGTCAGTCGCTGCGGGACGCGGCCAAGCCTGGCCGATCGCCGGTATTTTCCGCAACGATAGGTCAGTTGGTAAAAGCATCGGCCTGCATTGATCTCCGCTGTCCTGGCAAGACAGGGTTCGAGTCGTTGCACGTGCTCCGATAACTCCCGGCTGGGGGTTTGGTTGGGAACTGGCCCGGTAAAGCCGGGGACGCGGCACTGGGGGAGGGGGGGGGGCGGACGTGTCGGTGCATCAGAGGCACGTAAAACTCCCGGTCGAGATTCTGCCGCTGAACTCCCGGTCAACTCCCGGTCAAAGTTCTGCCGCTGAACTGGAATTATCGGATCGGGTTCACGCAACAAGCTCTGGTTATGAATGGATCGATCCTGGTCCATAAAGCCGCCCCTGTAATAATTGGGGCTATAATTTCTTCCAAAAACATCGGTCGAGATGATGCAGCCATAGTCAATTTGTGCCAATCGGCAAGCTTATACGGCAAACGAGTTACAGTCTGTGGTTCGCCTGGAGCTGAGCACGGATGCCATCCGCAGGCGAAACGATGTAATATTATATTATTTAATCTTATGCGTGAAATAATACGAGGTCATGACAAGCATGACCAGAGACTTGAGACTATTTGTTCAGAGACATGAAAAATACGGTCGGTCAGAAGGAAGCGATTTGGTATGGACGACAGATGGAGGCATGGATTCATCCGGAATTGAACATGGAGTTGACTCCACATGTTAGCGGGGTCTGGGCAAACAGCCATCTCTTTGGTGAAGTGAACGAATAAATGGAATACATGAAATTACATGAATTTTACACGCGGATTATCAAGACTAAATTCTAGATACGATTTATTTGTTTCACCTCGCCCGTGTGCGGCATTTTGTAACCTTCGCCAGTGGAGGGAGGTTGCGACCCCCTAGCGTTTCCAAACGAAACGCGCCAGATGCGAAACAAGAACGTGCGTTTGTGGTGGAACGAGAGCGCGCGATCGACACCCGATTTCTGCACAACCTGTTATCGAATTATGATCCACTGCGATGTGCGGTCACTAAGAATGTAGACTGTGTCGCTTCAGTGATTTTTGGCCGGGTATACTGCACCGCTTCACATTTATGCCATCCGTGATAGTCTACCAGGATGACCACGGCTAGTGTTCAAGACGGGAATTCATGTTTGCGGTAGTAACGTGCCCTTTTGCCCCGCAGCCTTTAAGAGGAAGGGTAGGTCAGCACTGTCCCTGCCTTTCTTGTTCCTCAGTCGCGCAGAGACATGATTGGATTATTCACAGTGCAGGCATGGGCTACTACTTAACTGATTTTCAAAAGAGAAAATTAGTAACATTCAAGGAATTAGGACTTACTGATGATTAATGCGCCATAAGAATTTGAAGGATCGCAAGGATGGAGGCGAAGTGGTTGAACTGCTGTCAGGTCGAAGAAGAGTTGAGGACGAGAGCAAACAAACGGTTTAGCCGAAAGAGGACAACCACTCCAGAGGAAGATACGGCAATTGTCTTGGAAATTAATCTTGACCAGTATAACTTTATAATAATTATCAAATGTTTTTAAATGTATGCAATATGGGTACTAAAATTGCATATTTTTGCAGCAAGCACATGATCAGGCTTCGAACGCTTTGATCTTCGTCCTGTGTGCAGGACGAACCCTTCCAACGAAAGGCGACCTGTTCATAATGATATCTTGTCATGATTATGTTCTTTTACTAGCTTTCCACGAGAGTCTCAGGCACTTCCTCATAGTTGCACCTACAGCATACGCCTCCTATACATGGGACGACACGAATACAAAGGTTGGAGGTGGGAGGCGGGGTGGCGGGGTGTAGTTTAAAGGGTTCTGATTCCATTCTTTCCAATGAACCCCAACAGGCTTCAAGCTAAAGCTCAGGAATTTTTGGGGAGGTGATATATATATATATATATATATATATATATATGTACATATATATATATGTATATATGTATATATATATTTTTTTTTTTCCTTTTTAAATTTAATCCGTGTTCTTGTTGGGGTGGCTTTAGGAGCCAGGGTCCTATTGCTAAGCAGAGCTTGTTGCGTGAACCCTGGCCCCACCACCTGATCCATAATTCCAGTTCAACGGCATAATTTTGACCGAAAGTCTAGCGTGCCGTCAATGCACCGACACGGCCGCCCGGTAGCTCGTCCCCGGCCTTATCGGGCCAGCTGTCAACTGACCCTCCCAGCCGGGGGCTAAATGCGAGCGCGCGAAGCGACTCGAACCCTGCGTTGCCAGGACAGGGGAGACCAGAGCAGGGCAGCGCTCCGGTCCAACTGAGCTACCGGGGCGGCTATATATATATATAT
This sequence comes from Ashinkailepas kermadecensis, assembly GCA_034440615.1. Taxonomy (NCBI): domain Eukaryota; kingdom Metazoa; phylum Arthropoda; class Thecostraca; family Neolepadidae; genus Ashinkailepas; species Ashinkailepas kermadecensis. The sequence continues at coordinate 624,132 of JAOTOM010005054.1, forward strand.
ATATATATATATATATATATATATATATATATATATATATATATATATATATGCATCCATTTGCTTTCGAACTGGGGGAACTGCGGGAATTATGACGACTAGAAATGTGTGTGTGTGTGTGTGTGTGTGTGTGTGTGTGCGTTTTGCAAAAGTCGAACCGTCGCGTGGAGGAACGCATCCCATTTGCCGGGACTATGCATCACTTTACCAACGACGCCGTAAGCGCAACTTCTTGGCATCAACGAGCCCGCGTCGGCGAAGTGTTTTAGTTCATTGCGTTACCCACTGGTACCGTTGCGTGCACGCGCGTCACCAGCGTATAAGTTATTTGAATTGAGGCCAGCTTCGTGTCTTTATTATCTGGATGGTGGTCGTTGAGCGACTTTCATGCGTTGTGCGATATGAACGTCGCGCCGACGGAACACAGAACGTCAACTCTGAGGCGCTGGCGGAAAACGGCGGGCTCTGGAAAGGCGGGCAGAGTACGGGTGTTGCTAGTACAACAACACATGTGATGCACGGTAGGGGTGCCCAACGAAAACGAATATTTTAAATTTAAGAAAGCATTGGCTTTTCTCGTAACGTGATCCATTTCATGTGTGTGCCAATTTCATCGCAACGTGATGCTCCTAATCATTGGTACAGAGTCCCTGAAGTTAACTAGATTAGTACGTCCTCGCTGCAAGCCAAAATTGCCGAAGGGAAATTCCAATACGCCATAATTAGACTTCCAGACAAAATATCCCTATGAAGCAAAAGCAAGATGCTCCTTGACATCACCCCAGTCCAACCATATTCAGGATGGACCTTGTGTCATGTGGTAGCCTCTCGCTAGCGCTACAATGTCGCGAAAAAGGACTTAGCATGACGTAGACTCGCAGTAGGATGGTGCTGGTGGTGTTGGCGTGAAGCTGGAAGACCAGACATGGCAGTCGCGATAACGTAATTATATTATCCTTGTGGTAGCGTTGGATTACGGAGACTACCTTTTAGTTGGCCCCGTCTCTTGTATCACATATCCTTTTGCGAAACTTCTTTTTACCCATCATGTAGCCAGGACGGCTGGTCCACACCAAACCCAATATATTCTTCTCTCTTTTATTTAATTCCTTCCATTCTCTTCAGCCTGGCGATGCATCTCCGCATTTGAAAAATGGCCATACCGATTGGGTGCCAAAGCATTAAATCATTGCTGACCACAACATGCCATTCTGGATTGTTCATCTGCTCTCTGCTCTGTTCATCTGCTCTGACTCAAGGGTCTGGATTGCTCATCTGCGTTTTTAGCATGGTGCAAAGGCTCTAACGTTTGCCGAGAGGTTGCAGAGTTTGCCGAGAGCTTTGACCCAGATTTTGAGCCGCATGAGTGAACGACGAGTTGATGTTACATTTCTGTTCTTGGAATGCGCCGAGATACTTTGATCTGTACGTTACTTCCTTCTGGGTTTTGAAGTTAATTGTTTCTTCCACTTTTGTTTTATACACGCGGCGCCTTATTTCCGCCATGCCGACAAGGGGGGGGGGGACGCGGAAACGTGTCCTCCCAAACTTTGTGAAATTAAACATCACGCCTATGGTGTTGCATGACAAAATATTCCCAAAGCGCTCTCGTCCCCTCCCCCCCCCCCCTCCGTCTTGTTGAAGATCGTGGCGACGCCCATGACGATTATTCATATTATCAGGTAATCATTTTATGAAGTCGTTGACAACCTATCTGGCCTTCAACATCGAGAATCGGTTTTACGGCATGCTCGACCAGAAATACGTCGACAGCGCCTTACTCTACCCATAACAACGACAATTCAGTCCACTTTCATCGCAATGGCGAAATATAAATCGTCGGGCCCACATGCGACCTGAGCTAGACTTTGATCTGAGGAAAAAATATGTGTCGTACTAAGCCAAGTCTAGTAAACTGATACAGAAGTAGTATTACATATGTTACCGGACCGAGTTGGTTGGTTGTCTAGACATTCTACCACATACGAGCCGAACCTACCCGCCTTGTTGATCGGAAGTGACAATTCACCTGACCTGAGTGGACATTGCGTCACCAAACACGTTAAATCCGTTTATGGGTAGCTGGGGTAGTGTCAACGGGCGTGGTGCTTGTTCTTTCCTACCTATAGCTGACATGGAAACCTAAGTACGATGCATTGAAATTCCCTACCTTGGTTATTTTGGCCGTCGGAAGGACAGTTCTGATATGGTAACTTCAGGGGCTCTGGACCAGTGATCAGAAACACTTGATTTTGTAGGCAATGGTACCGAACATCATCAAATTGATGTTATCACAGGATACAGTCATGTTCTCTTAGCTTTTCAGGCCTCGGTTGTTTTCGACATCACTACCTACAGAGATCCACGGGAGTTATTTGCAAGGTATATGCCTATTGAACCTCTTTCAATTGCTCGCTCCTTCTTAGAAGCTATTCCGCTGCGCAAGAACCTAATTGTCAGCAAGTTGTACTATGCGCAACACATTATGTGAGAAATGTGGGAAGCGTTTTTGTGGCTGAAATATCAGCTATATGCATTTTTGCCAAGCCCAGAAACTGCTTCAAGTATCTCCTCCAGTGATTGAATAAATAATCGTCGTACTGCTATGAGGTTGTTCGCAATGGTAGGTTCCCTAACCAAGTGTTAGGAAATGGTGGCGAGGACACGAACACGTGACTAGCTGTGGCTCAGTCTCATGCGCAATAAAACGATAACATAAACCGGCAGGCTCACTGATTCCATCCCAGAAAATATCATAATTCGGAAGCGATCCCCTCTCAGACCCTCCTGCAATTGCATTGACAACTTACAAATCGCCACGACGAATGCTCTTATAAATATGTGCAGTTCATGTTCCTTGACCATCTCGACCCCAAATAATTGTGTTCATCACGAGCGGGACCACAAAATATGTCTCCACAATCAACGCACACACAGACACTTACACCATTACGGTGAGGTTACAACTCTTTTTAAGTCGACTAAGTGATGGAACTTCAGAAAATATGATTTATCCTTGGTAGGAGGTCCCTTTGGACCCATTCGCCTCTTGGCCAGAAACGTTCCGTCGCCCTTGCATGCATACACCAAATTATCAAGCATCGACACTTGGCGGTGACTAAGGTGCGTTGTCCTACGTTGTCTAGGTGTCAGTTATCTCTGGTGACGTACCTGCCCGCTCCACTGCTTGTCCCATTATTATCTGGTCCCCACGTCTGCCTGTCCCATTATTATCTGGTCCCCACGTCTGCCTGTCCCATTACTAGCTGGTCCCCACGTCTGCCTGTCCCACAGTCCGTGCCCAACTATTGCCCTCATCAGCACGCTGGCACATCGCCATACCACTGTCGCCAGCGCTGGCCTTCGCGTGCCCGATGGCGTTGACGATCGACGCCGAGCAGTAATTTCGCACATCTTCTGGTTCACTCAGCAGTAATTTCTCCCATCATCTGGTTCACTCAGCACTAATTAGCACTTCGATTGCGCAGACACCTTTCCTGACGTCTGCAGTTTCTGATTAAACATTTCAGCACCACGTAGTTACTCAGACTTCTTGCAGGTATGATCCGTATCGTAAATGAGTAAAGCTGAATCCTAGATGAGGGGTCGCGTGCTTTGCGCGTTCTCGTCCAATTCGGCATTTCGTTTTACGAATTATGACCAACTTCGAGTCATGGAAGTGTAACTAAGGATTGAACTGAACATAAGTACATCAGGTGACCATCATGTCTCGTAGCAACTGTGTGTTAAATGTATCCATACTATCTCATAAAAGTGTCATTATTATCGTATCAGTCGTCCTCACGAATATGATTAATTTACATCGGACTTTCGGCATCCTCTCATCATATACCGCATCCTTAGAGGCGCTGGACGGGCGGAGGAAAGGGAGTGACGAATTGGGGCTCTCGTTGTGCATGCATATGATCAGGCATCGTACCGATGTGATAAAACACTTGTGGGGTCACCCAACTGGAATCTTTGGGCAGCTCGTGTAGAAAGGCCTCATTGTCTCAAATTTCGACGGGAATGTGCAGACACTCCCTTTGGAAACAAAAGCAACAGATCTGAAAAATGTCGTTGCAGTGCTTTCAAGTGGCATGCACGTGCACCCCATTCCGTAGAGGAGCAAATTTCAGCAAGTGTGTCCAATTTCGGCATAGACGTCGCGTAAGGCATTGTGTTCGGAGCTTATGTTCGGTGTGCTATTGCTGAAATTGGGGTGTTCTACATAATCAAGTGCACATATCTTAACTGATCACATCCGCAGATATCACAAACTTTATTGTGCTATGCCGAGTTTTCAAAATGGCGGCTCTTGATTTCAATGATGTGCTTCAGTTGATCTGCATGCATCGTGGATCCAGCTACTGCAGCGCTCATATAAGAGAGCGATAATAAAGTGGTGGATTTTCCCATTCCACCACCTGATGGAGTGAATGAGGATGTGAGGATGGATGGGATGCATGCGATGTCGAGTGTGAACGAGGGCTCTCCGGAATTATGACACATACTCCCAACATGCTCCCAACTGGGGGGGTCCCCTTGGTTTATCCGCCATAACAGCCAAACCAATTGAGGCAGCAGCTTGAGACTTTCAGTAATTTAAAATGAACATCTAGAATATCTTGTGTAAGAAATTGACCTCAAGGTCATCTTAGGTCATGTTTCAATGACGTCATAAATTCGATTGTATGCTTTGTTATAACGTCTCAAACGATTGCTTTTTTCTATGCGATAAAATCGGACCAATGTTTAGTGACAGGTCAATACAGGTGCAGTTGGTATACGAGAGGTCATTTTGTGAGCATGTGACCTCAACAAAGTCATCCTGGGTCATTTTGATATGATTAATTTCATTACAATATATTGACCGCTTAGGACTGGAAAGGATGCCCAAGTCGTTATAAAATCGATATACTACCAAATCTATCCTTACCTGTGAGGTCATCATAGGTCAAGCATACATATATCGGGTTTGAGGTACCATGTCAGGTCGTGGTATAATGGCATTACAAGATCGATCGCAGATGCTACTTTTCTCGCCTGAAACGATTGTTTGTTGTCATTCGACACAATCTAGCACTGGTAGGTCGGTGTCTACCGCGTGACTTCGAGTATGTTATACTGGATACGACAGAACATGTTACAGAGCATACGCACACACACACACACACACACACACATATATATATATATATATATATATATATATATATATATATATATATATATATATATAACAACGGAACAAACGCTGTGCGTTCATTGACGGTGGTCTTTACCAATCAATCGCTTGGATATGTCCTGAAGATGCCCAGAACATATCCTGGGATGTAGAGTCTCCAAACGGCTACTTATATACCGAGCACTGAACTTTCACTTCGACTGCTGGCAGTCGCGTGATTTCGCTGCTTGTAACCATGATTATATGGCATAACGATGGCTGTCAAGAGAATACATTGCGTTTCTGGTTGCCCTGTTCTGCTTCGTTTGTTCGTTTCTTTCCATTTTTACCCGAAGGTGCTATGACTCGTTAATTTATTTGCATAGCTGCAATGACGATGCGTAATTGAGGAAGCGGGAAGGAGTTGCTCGATTTCCTTCAAGGGAGATGCTTGGTTACTCGACTGCATGTGACGCCACGTGTTATTGAGTTGATGGGTGACAGTGACGGCCTCAGCCCGGGCACTGCCCGCCCGACAGGACCACGGTCCGGCCGCTGCCCGCCCGACAGGACCACGGTCCGGCCGCTGCCCGCCCGACAAGACCACGGTCCGGCCGCTGCCCGCCTGACACGACCACGGTCCGGCCGCTGCCCGCCCAACAAGACCACGGTCCAGGCCGCTGCCCGCCCGACAGGACCACGGTCCGGCCGCTGCCCGCCCGACAGGACCACAGTCCGGCCGCTGCCCGCCCGACAAGACCACAGTCCGGCCGCTGCCCGCCCGACAGGACCACGGTCCGGCCGCTGCCCGCCCGACAGGACCACGGTCCGGCCGCTGCCCGCCCGACAGGACCACAGTCCGGCCGCTGCCCGCCCGACAGGACCACGGTCCGGCCGCTGCCCGCCCGACAGGACCACGGTCCGGCCGCTGCCCGCCCGACAGGACCACGGTCCGGCCGCTGCCCGCCCGACAGGACCACGGTCAGGCCGCTGCCCGCCCGACAGGACCACGGTCCGGCCGCTGCCCGCCCGACAAGACCACGGCCCGGCCGCTGCCCGCCCGACAGGACCACGGTCTGGCCGCTGCCCGCCCGACAGGACCACGGTCCGGCCGCTGCCCGCCCGACAGGACCACGGTCCGGCCGCTGCCCGCCCGACAGGACCACGGTCCGGCCGCTGCCCGCCCGACAGGACCACGGTCCGGCCGCTGCCCGCCCGACAGGACCACGGTCCGGCCGCTGCCCGCCCGACAGGACCACGGTCCGGCCGCTACCCGCCCGACAGGACCACGGTCTGGCCGCTGCCCGCCCGACAGGACCACAGTCCGGCCGCTGCCCGCCCGACAGGACCACGTCCGGCCGAGGCGCTCCCGACAGGACCAGTCCGGCCGCTGCCCGCCCGGCAGGACCACGGTCACGATCCGACAGGCCACGGTCCGGCCGCTGCCCGCCCGACAGGACCACGGTCCGGCCGCTGCCCGCCCGACAGGACCACGGTCCGGCCGCTGCCCGCCCGACAGGACCACGGTCCGGCCGCTGCCCGCCCGACAGGACCACGGTCCGGCCGCTGCCCGCCCGACAGGACCACGGTCCGGCCGCTGCCTGCCCGACAGGACCACGGTCCGGCCGCTGCCCGCCCGACAGGACCACGGCCCGGCCGCTGCCCGCCCGACAGGACCACGGTCCGGCCGCTGCCCGCCCGACAGGACCACGGTCCGGCCGCTGCCCGCCCGACAGGACCACGGTCCGGCCGCTGCCTGCCCGACAGGACCACGGTCCGGCCGCTGCCCGCCCGACAGGACCACGGTCCGGCCGCTGCCTGCCCGACAGGACCACGGTCCGGCCGCTGCCCGCCCGACAGGACCACAGTCCGGCCGCTGCCCGCCCGACAGGACCACGGTCTGGCCGCTGCCCGCCCGACAGGACCACAGTCCGGCCGCTGCCCGCCCGACAGGACCACGGTCCGGCCGAGGCGCTCCCGACAGGACCACAGTCCGGCCGCTGCCCGCCCGGCAGGACCACGGTCACGACCCGACAGGACCACGGTCCGGCCGCTGCCCGCCCGACAGGACCACGGTCCGGCCGCTGCCCGCCCGACAGGACCACGGTCAGGCCGCTGCCCACCCGACAGGACCACGGTCCGGCCGCTGCCCGCCCGACAGGACCACGGTCAGGCCGCTGCCCGCCCGACAGGACCACGGTCCGGCCGCTGCCCGCCCGACAGGACCACGGTCCGGCCGCTGCCCACCCGACAGGACCACGGTCAGGCCGCTGCCCGCCCGACAGGACCACGGTCCGGCCGCTGCCCGCCCGACAGGACCACGGTCAGGCCGCTGCCCGCCCGACAGGACCACGGTCCGGCCGCTGCCCGCCCGACAGGACCACGGTCAGGCCGCTGCCCGCCCGACAGGACCACGGTCCGGCCGCTGCCCGCCCGACAGGACCACGGTCCGGCCGCTGTCCGCCCGACAGGACCACGGTCCGGCCGCTGCCCGCCCGACAGGACCACGGTCCGGCCGCTGTCCGCCCGACAGGACCACGGTCCGGCCGCTGCCCGCCCGACAGGACCACGGTCCGGCCGCTGCCCGCCCGACAGGACCACGGTCCGGCCGCTGCCCGCCCGACAGGACCACGGTCCGGCCGCTGCCCGCCCGACAGGACCACGGTCCGGCCGAGGCGCGCCGGGCGCTCGTCGATATCGATGTTTTTTCAGCTGGACACGGACTGACGCCAGGCAGGCAACGCCCCGCTCATCCCGAACAGGCCCAGTTCAGCTGGGTGGGGTGTAAATGTGGAGTTCTGCGGTCAGCCGTACGTGGTAATTCCGCTTATATTCTGCGGTATATATGCCAGAATATCAGCTGCTGACAAGAATGGGATATATTCCTCGTTTGTTTTTGTTTTGTTTTTATACATCGGATGGGGGTCTGTGACAGATAAGACAGACAAGGATATTGAGATATCGCGTTAAAGTAATGTGGGGAAGTTATGCTACTCTTAAACATCATACTATGTAATTGGTTATTTCACGAGCATTGCCCTTCCATTTGAAGTATGGCCGTGGTGACCAAATTGACAGACATGCGGAGCCGAGACTAATGAAATCATATTCATTTAAACTTCTCACGCATAGAAAGTAAGTAGATGTTCATTCCAATTATATCAGAAGATAATTTATCATTTCATGCAACATCCTACAAGATTTCAGATGTCGCATTCCTGAGTTATTTTACTAGATTGTATGCGCAACAAAGTGCTTGGCTGGATGTAAAATAGGATAACGACCAACATTCAGTCAAGGGCTCTCTCCTGACGTATCGTTCCGACTCTACCAACTAAATTATAAACGCGGAATTATTATTGCATCCCAGAAATGCTAAGATACGACAGGATGGCTTACGGTATGTACAAATATGAGACCGCAATATGTCAGCACTAACGTTTCAAAATAAAGTTGGATGAAACCGGCGACCAAGCTCATCACGGATAGTATTCCGCAACACGTGTGGGAACGGGCGGACACATGGGGATGGTAGCTGACACGCTGACTGGAGCTGACTGGGGTGGAAACGGGCGGACACATGGGGAAGGTAGCGGACACGCTGACCGGAGCTGACTGGGGTGGGAACGGGCGGACACATGGGGAAGGTAGCGGACACGCCGACTGGAGCTGACTGGGGTGGGAACGGGCGGACACATAGGGATGGTAGCGGACACGCCGACTGAAGCTGACTGGGGTGGGAACGGGCGGACACATGGGGAAGGTAGCGGACACGCCGACTGGAGCTGACTGGGGTGGGAACGGGCGGACACATGGGGAAGGTAGCGGACACGCCGACTGGAGCTGACTGGGGTGGGAACGGGCGGACACATGGGGAAGGTAGCGGACACGCCGACTGGAGCTGACTGGGGTGGGAACGGGCGGACACATGGGGATGGTAGCGGACACGCCGACTGATGATGACTGGGAAGAGGCCTAAGATAGATCTCAGGTTTCCTACAAACGGAGACCAAACCAAATAACAAATATAGCTGTGTAGAATCTTAGTCGTGATAAGCAGCTAGGGTACTTGAAGTGCAGAGGACAAAAATATCCAAATGTCGCACATGAATGCCTATCAATCCACTCCATGTGTTGCGCTCCCAAGCAGCGGGGCTAATGTTAATAGCACGCCGCGATATATCTGTCGAGAGACATTATCTGGTTATATGCCATGCCACATACGGGACTGCTGAGGAGATATATCTGGTTATATGCCAGGAGATATATCTGGTTATATGCCAGGAGATATATCTGTCGAGAGACATTATCTGGTTATATGCCAGGCCACATACAGGACTGCTGCCGGGCACAGCAGGCCCAGCTCGAGCTTGTCGCAAACGGGAGACACATGGATGGGTGAATCGGATTAGTCCTCATATGATAGGGTGAAACACAGCTTGGCACTGGTCATTAATTTGAAGACGATTTTTTGTTTTTGGGGTGTGAAACTTCACAGTGTGGCAGAATTCCTTATTTTGCAGTGCAGCGTAGTCAATTTCCCCCACATCAAAATGAAAAATGCTTTTATAAATAGGGTGCATGATTTATATTGGCATTAACCGAAACAGTTATCTATATGAAAATGGTTTTGATGACATTTGATGACATTTGATGACATTCATTAATTTCCTCAACGAAATATCGGATCCGCCCTTGGCATACAGCGTGTTATTTGTAGCGTTCAATAAGCCAAAGATCATCACATGCGTGAGTCCCCAGTAGCCAAGAAAACGAACCTTCATACAGCTACTGCATGATGCTGGCATTAATGGCAATTGCTGGCATCTGCATACTCAGATTAGACGCATTTATCTTCCACCATGTTTAGCGTATCGCTTCAGGCGCTGCAGGCTGTGTTCCAAATGGCGAGTGATGCGAAATTGTCATCCAGACCAGAGCTGGCAGGATAGCTGCAGCCAGCTGGAGCCGGCTGTACGGCTAGTTCAGCAGCTTTGCCAAGGTGGAGATGCAAACTCCAATATTAAATAATAAGGGTAGAGACAGCGTAGCTAATATGTTTATGAGGGCCAATAGATGCAGTTGATGGTATTTCAGTCCGGGAATTCCAACGCCAGCTTAAGACAACTTGCGATGGAAAATGAGAGTAAGGAGAAAAGGTATGGTGCATGTGTGGTTAAGTTGATGCGACATTAATAATGAAGTCGTACTGCTGCCTGTACCGGCCGCTGCAGTCTGCTGCCGACGCCCGCTACCGCTCGGCCTGACGGCGCCTGTCTGCCTGCCGGCTGGTCACGTGATAATTCATCGAATGTGTGACAAGGTCACCGGGTGCCGGTCCGGCCTAGGAGTCAGGTTGCCGTCGGTCTGGCATTATTGTTCACCTAAAGCATATATTGTGAGCATTGTAGTTAAATTGATTAAGAGATATTGGGAGTATTGTAGTTAAATTGATTAAGAGCTATGGATGTTATCATTATTTTTTATTTTTTTTTATAATGTCGACCCCTGTTTCGTATGCAGCAGCCTATCCTATTTGGCTACGCGCACTAGTACAGGCTCGATTGATATTGGGCTTTCCCATCGCCAGCTATTCAAAAGTTGTGACAGCCAGCTTAGGATTGCCTCAGGATGCGAATACATATGTCATTTGTCTGTTGTTCACTACAACTGGTTACATCCTTGTTTTGTCTTTTTGTTTGGAGATAGGCCACCACCAGTTATTAGTAGAAGTAGCCCCAGGAGCACCTCAGCTAGGTAGCAAGCTAGTAACACCAAGGAACTCCTGGGGCCACAAATGAAATGTGTTATGAGGGGGAAAAGGGAGAAGTTGGATCATGACATACACATGCACAAGCACACAAAACTGCATATGCACACATGAAACATGGACACCTACACATGCTTCACATACATAGACACATATGCACTCACATATCTATACAAATATACATACATACACATTTACTAACATGCACATACATAAACATACACACATATGCATCCATACACATTTACTAACATGCACATACATAAACATACACACATATGCATTCATACACATGTACACATTTTGTAGTGTGCAAATGATCAAGGTTAATTTTTGCTCACCAGTTAATTTGTGATATATGAGCTAATGAAGTAAGCTCTGATAACTTGTTTTATATCTTCTTTCTTAATAGGCACATGATTACAGGATGGAAATTTTGTACCAATGATACTATTCCAAGTTCTTGGTCCTATAAATGGTACGGAATTAAGTCTATAGGATTTCGATGAAAAAGGTACATGGAAATGGTCAACATGCCTTAAATTACTTGGTGATGAGTATTGGAACATATTCATTATAGTGATTGGTAATGTTTGATTCCAAAATTTGTGAAGTAGTAGTATGCTCTGTTCCTGCACAATATGAGGGAACTTCAGAATGTTATATTTAACAAACAATTCATTTGTAGGGTATGCATAGTGCTGATTATCTATGATTCTTACAGCCCTTTTTTGTATTTAAACAATTCTGTCTAATCGTGTTGAAAAATTGTTTCCCCATATTAACGCACAATAATTTAAATAGGGAAGAATCAAAATATTATATAAGTATTTCAATTCACGACTTGTGATAAAGTATTGTGCTCTTCCCAGTATTCCTAGATTTCTGCTGGTTTTTGCAGCAACATATGCTATGTGATACTTCCATGTTAATTTTTCATCAACTATTACACCAAGATATTTGATTTGCTGTTTCCTGTGAACCTTTTGATAATTTATGGCTATGTTTAAGTCAGCACCAGGCATACTGGAATACATTTGGTAATTTGTTTTTTTGACATTCAGTGATAATCTATTAGCTTGAAACCATTCAGTTATTCCTGTAACGGTGGAATTCACTTTAATTTGTAGTTCATTTATATTTTTAGCTTTTATCATTACAGCAGCGGTGAAAGTTATGTTAGGATTATGCGCCATGTTATATATTACACGAGTGCTATGTTTAATTATTAAGGATGGCTCTGTTGCGCGAATGTGTGTACACATGTTTGTCTTACCTGCTGTGCCCTGGTATGCCTATGTGTGTCATGTCTCGACCTCGGAATTCCTCGGATAGTCTCTGACGTTGTGCGAGTCAAATTGAGTCTTTTGTATACTTACTTTCCATAATAGTGTGTCCTAGTCTATGGAGTATGACAATAGTAATAACTTGGTGTCACTTGCCACTGCCACGAACAAGGTTGTGTTTCGCCGCCGCTCAGCGGAGCATGGTGTCGCGTCCCCGCCTGAGCCCTCAGCTGCAAACACCTTATTTGAGGCTGGGAGTCACTACCCGACCTGCCGTGTCGTCCTATCAGAACCGCACATCTCGCTTGGGAACTGATCTTAGCTTAACGCACCCAACGGCTGGCAATCGTCTTGCTATCCTATACTTGCCTATACCTCACCCATTTCCACATGGATCGTGCCTAACTGCAGTCTTCTACATTCACTTCAAACTTTTCACACCACTTTAACGGACAGGGTAGCACTAAATAAGAATAAAAACAATAGTAAAATATAAAGGGCCACCGATGTTACCACGGGAATTGAATATTTGTGACGTAAATATTAACGGTATTACTGCCGGAAACAAGCAAGATGAACTACAGCAATTTGTTGACAAGAACTGAATTAAGATCCTAGGATTAACGGAAACAAAACTAGATGAAACGATCAATCCATCTATGTACAAGCTTCACGGATATCATGTATTATTTCGCAATAGGAATAGAGAAGGGGGTGGTGTTGCATTATACGCAGATGCATCACTGTTGATCAAAAGGTGAAAAAAAAGAATTCGAAATAGAGGGTGAGGAATGGATTTGGGCCAAAGTTAAAATTCAGGAATCTACTCTGCTCATATGTCGCCTTTATTTGATTCCGAATCTGAATTCCGAACGGCTACAACTATTTATCGATCACTTCACCGAAAGTTTCAGCTTAGCGCATGCTCATTCACCGACGTCGACACTCATATTAGTCGACTTCAAGGCAGGGAATAGCTATCTAGATCCGCTGCTGTACACACACAGTGGCATAACACACTTCGACCACAAACTTCGAGACACCGCTACCATGCTAAGCCTTAATCAACTTATTGATAAACCAATACGACGAGCGGAAAATTGTCAAAACTTCCGTGATCTTATATAAACTACTAACAATGACATCGTTCTTGAGAGCCGAATCATGTCCCCCTTCTCACACTTGGATCACTTTCCCATCATGGTACCACTTAGTATCGTTCCTCCACAGCCAACCCATGGCGTTCACAAAATCACATGGGATTACACACGACTAGACCCAGCACGACTAACTGCACTGCTGCAAAACACGAATTGGGATCAATTCTTCGACAATGACTTGGACACTGCAACTGACCAGTATATATCTGGCATTCTAGCCGCTGCCAAATCATGTATTCCCATAAGAACTGTACCACAGAGGCCACTTCAAAAACCGTGGTAAACAAATGATCTCAAACGTCATATTAGAAAACGAGACAGACTATTCCGGCATGCGAGGCAAAGCAACAACGATAATGACTGGGATCTCTGGAGATATCAACGGAACACAGTGACTAGCATGAATAGACAATAAAAAGCAGCATATACAACGGCAAGTGCAGAAACTCATAGATCACAAGTATGACCCCTACAAATATCATCAAACACTGCATGCATTAGCAGGATGAACCAGAGAAGATAGGATGCCACCGCTCGAAGGACCTGACGGAAATATACTAACAGATAATTATGACAGAGCTATGCTACTAAATAATTACTTTGCTTCACAATCTACTCTAAACATAACTGATGCACATCAGGTCTCAGCCCATGATAACTCGACTACAGTGCCTACTCTGGGAAGTATTCAACCTGACGAACAGGAAGTTCTTAGAATAAAAAATTCCCTAAGTGGAAATAAATCCACTGGTCCAGATAAAATTCCTGTCAAACTTTTAAATTTATCTGCCATTATGATCTCAGAATATCTATCAAGGTTATTAACACGCACACTGGAGGGGGGGGGGCGAAATCGGCCCACCCCTCCGATTTTTCGTACATAACTCCAGATTTTACCGGTCGATATACGCTATTTTGCGTACTTGCTTAGAAATGTCCGGCCCGTCGTTTAAAGCAAGAAAAACGGAAATCGGTCGAACATTTTTCGAGTTAGAGGCCGTTAAAGTTAAAACATTTCGTAGCGCCAGACTACAAAAATCGGCGCTGATGCGCTTCCCGTATATTGGCAAAAGGGAAGTGTTCTTGGCAACACTAGCGACTTGTTTGATGCATATTGTTATGCTATACAGTTTCAAGGTCATGTTAGGTCACCTAAGTCAAGTCAGGTCAAGTTCATGACAGGTTAGTTGAACCAAACTTGGTCAACTGGAATGTTGTCATAAATGCAAATGACTGTCATGCGATTGATGTCACTTTGCACGTTACTCCCTACACATCCTGAAAACTACTGTTTGTCATTGTGTACCTTAGCGTTTCCATACTTTATTCATGTACTTCACTCCTTTCTTCGCGAAGTCGATTGCGCCGAGCCGCCCCACGGGGCAGTGGGGCGAGCGATCCGGTTCCGGTAACTGGAACAGGTAACTGACCTGATAAATTGCTGCTATATAGGTGACCTGAGGTCAAATGTCGGGTCTAGCATCTGTATTGCATCATTAGTAATGTCCAAAACATCATTGATGCCCATTTTGGAGCATTTAAACACAATCACAGCGATCCATAACAATAACAAACCAAGCGATGCAAAACAAGACAATTTTGACATATGTGACCTCATTTGACCTTGAAGATATTGACCTAAGGTCATGACATTTGCACACAATAGGGTTCCCTACCCTACCCATCCACCCTGAGAATTTCGTTAGTCCAGCTTTAATAGGAGCCGAGATCTTATGGGGGCGGAATCCGACTCCCCCCCCCCTCCAGTGCGAGTAATTTTCAGAGACCCTCCAGGGCGCCTGTTAAATAAATCACTTACGGAGGGTATTTACCCAAGCAGAGTCAAGAAAGCAAACATGAGGCCAGTATACAAACACCAAGGATCACCATCAGACTATACTTGCTATCGTCCCATAAGTATTCTCTTAGTATTGTCAAAAATATTCGAGAAAATCGTCTATGGACACTACTGCCATCTTAATCAACATTCTCTACTTACAGATAAACAGAGTGAGTATCGTCGCAGCATAGCGCAGAAAAGCAGCTACTCTACCTGACGCACAAACTGTACATATCGCTGGACTCTGGACATGACTTTACTGCCATCTATCTCGATATTTCTCGCTATTTTGATAAGATCTGGCACAAAGGGTTCTTCTTCAAATGCAAAGCTCAATATGGACTTACTGACTCACTCCATGACTGGTTACAATCATATCTACTAAACAGAAGACAACGAGTACGGATCGGTGATGATTTTTCAACGATACAAATTATAAATGTGGGATGTCCACAAGGTTCTGTCCCAGGACCCTTATTATCACTAATGTATCTTGACGAACTTTCAAGATGTACAACACATGACATTCTCTTATTCGCAGATGACACTTCGCTGTATGCCCCTCACACGACTGCCAACATTGACGCTGTGCAACGGACACTTCAACGTGACTTAGACGAAATACATAAATATGGCCAAGAATGGGCAATCACCTTCAACACTTCGAAAACAATTCAACAAACGTTCCCACACAAACGGCAGCACAGCCGGCCAACGTTAAAATTTGGAGGCGATAACATACCAATACATGACACACTTACCCATCTTGGACTTACCCGGTCCCAAGATCTTCATTTTCACGAGCACATAAACATAATTTGCAAAAAAGTTAACAGAGCACTTGGTCCATCATACCCTATTGCAAAATGTATACCCAGATCGATTATAGATCAGATATACACCACATACATCGGACCTCACTTTGGCTAATGTGATGTTATCTACGATGGACAAATTGCGATCCAAGACGCAACACGACTAGTTACTCTACAAGCCAGAGCAGGACGGCTAGTAACGGCGACACTCTTTAGATCATCTACTGACAAAATTCGACTCGACCTAGGATGGACCTCACTATATACCAGACGACGCATACACAAGCTGATACTTTATCATAAATTAAGCGGCTCAGAACAGAACACATAGTACTATATCAGTGCTATCATGCCTAAAACACGTGTGCAAGATATAGGTAGGGAACTTCGCAACGCCAGCCATCACACAGTGCTGCAAACCATACATCATCCCTTAACAAATCGTTCTTTCCAGCTTCTGGACGTCTCTGGAACAGCCTAAGCGAAAGCAAACGCTGTCTCCCCCACATCTTTTTAGAAAGCGATTACGCAGCAGCTCGGTGTGCCCAGTCCACCAAAATTCTACTCTTTTGGGATCAAAGAAAGGAAACTCCCTCCATACCTGACTTGGGGTTCATATGCCTTATCTAAATTCCCATCTATTTCGAATTCAAAAACGTGCATCTCCTGAATGTTCTTGCGGCTGTCAAAACGAAAATGTTCGGCACCTAGTTCTAGATTGTCCAAATCACATTGTCCCCCGAAATAAACTATTCAACAACATTTCACAATATCTCTGCCATAATTTTCCAGAGTTCCAGACACTAACCAAGCTTCGTCTCCTGTTACATGTGGACGAATTGAGCGATAACGACGGTCCGGTGGTGGATTGTCATTTTCATCACTTTTTATTCGAAACCCATGGATTTGACATGAACTAACATTGATAACCAGTTCCCAATGGCCTAAAGTTGCACTAAATTGGGGTCGCGACCCATGCTGGATCGGGCGGTGGCTTCACAGATGATCTGTGGCGTCGGCGGTTAGGGATTTAACAGAAAATATCCCATAAGTGTGTACCTATGTTCTTTCACTACAGTGTCAATCCACACCTTCAGATAGGTACCATGATTTAAGCACCTAGTGCTATTGTACCACTCTGAGAAAACGTCTAACAGAACTGTAAGATTGATGACAATAAACGTTATGATAGTGACGACGACGACGACGACAACGACGACGACGACGACGACGACGACGACGACGACGACGACGACGACGACGACGACGACGACGACGACGACGACGACGACGACGACGACGACGACGACGACGACGACGACGACGACGACGACGACGACGACGACGACGACGACGACGACGACGACGGTGATGGTGATGGTGAAGTTACCACACGGAGAGGAGGAGCGAAATCCGCCCACCCTCGGTTTTTCGTAAATAACTCCAGATTTTACTGACCGATGTACGCCATGTGTACCTCTCTGGAAATGTCCGATGCGTTGTTTAAAACAAGGAAAACTCAAACCGGCGGAACACTTTTGAAGTTAGAGGCTATCAGAGCCAAAACATTTCGCAGCACCAGACCACAAAAATCGGCGCTGATGCGCTTCCAGTACATCGGCAAAATGGAAGTGTTGTTGACAATAGCGACTAGCGACTTGTTTAATGCACATTGTTATGTCATATAGTTTCAAGGTCATGTTTTTCAAAAACACCTAATTCAGTTGAAAACACCTAATAATTTAAGAATGCTTAAATTTGGGGTCAAGCAATCTTTTTAGACGTAGAATGAAGCGCTGATCACGAATCTGTGCTTAAATCGCGATTTGGACGGTAACTTTTCGAGATATGACCATATGAATATTATTATTTTGTATAAGCCATTTTGGGGGCATGTAGGGCATTGTAGGGCATTGGGGATTTATAGGGAATTTGGGGATGAAGCAATCTTTTTAGACGTAGAATGACGCGCTGATCACGAATCTGAGTTCAAATCGCGAATTGGACGGTAACTTTTTGAGATATGACATATAGGGACCATATAGGGTCTATATAGGGATTATAGGGACCATATAGGGGTTTATAGGGACCATATAGGATTTATAGGGAATTTGGGGTGAAGCAATCTTTTTAGACATAGAATGAAGCGCTGATCACGAATCTGTGGTCAAATCGCGATTTCGACGGTAACTTTTTGAGATATGACAATTTAGGGCATTCTAGGGCATTGGGGATTCCTAGGGAATTTGGGGATAAAGCAATTGTTTTAGACGTAGAATGACGCGCTGATCACGAATCTGTGTTCAAATCGCGATTTGGACGGCAACTTTTCGAGATATGATCATATGAATTTTTCACTTTTCGGGACGAATGAAAACTTCCTAATTATATGTGTGTAATTAGGGTAATGAGATATTTCTAATTAGTAAAAGATGCCTTAATGACTTGTCGATCAAACATATCCCTTGACATTGGTCGCTATCTTTGATAGACGTAGAGATATACACGTTTTTCAAAAAAACCTAATTCAGTTGAAAACACCTAATAATTTAAGAATGCTTAAATTTGGGGTCAAGCAATCTTTTTAGACGTAGAATGAAGCGCTGATCACGAATATGTGCTTAAATCGCGATTTTGACGCTAACTTTTCGAGATATGACCATATTAATATTATTATTTTGTATAGGGCATTTTGGGGGCATGTAGGGAATTGTACGGCATTGGGGATTTATAGGGAATTTGGGAATGAAGCAATCTTTTTGACTCAGAATGAAGCGCTGATCACGAATCTGTGTTCAAATCGCGATTTGGACGGTAACGTTTCGAGATATGAGCATATTAATTTTTCACTTTTCGAGACATGAATGGAAAACTTCCTAATTGTATGTGTGTAATTAGTGTAATGAGATATTTGTAATTAGTACTAGATGTCTTAATGAATTGTCGATCAAACATATCCCTTGACATTAGCCGCTACCTTTGATAGACGTAGAGTTATTCACGTTTTTTTTCAAAAACACCTAATTCAGTTGAAAACACATAATGATTTAAGAATGCTTAAATTTGGGGTCAAGCAATCTTTTTAGACGTAGAGTGTCGCGCTGATCACGAATCTGTGTTCAAATCGCGATTTGGACGGTAACTTTTCGAGATATGAGCATATGAATTTTTCACTTTTCGAGACAGGAATGGAAAACTTCCTAATTATATGTGGCTAATTAGTGTAATGAGATATTTCTAATGAGTAAAAGTTTGAACACAGTTAGGTCACCGAGGTCAAGTCAGGTCAAGTTTATGAAAGGTCAATGAAACCGAACTTGGTCAACTTGAAGGTTGTCATTAATGCGAATGACTCTCGTGTGATTCGTGCCATTTTGCATGTTATTCCCTACACATCCCGAAAGATACTGTTTTCGTCATTGTGAACCTAAGCGTTTTCACATCTCATTCATGTGCCGGGCCGCCCGCCCAACCAGTCGGGCGGACGGCCCGATCTGGCAACTGGAACCGATAACTGACCTGATAAAGTGCTGATATATAGGTGACCTGAGGTCAAATTCCGAATCCATCATCTGTATTGCATCACTAGTCATGTCCAAAATATCACTGAAGCCCATGTTGGAGCACTTGATCACAATCGTAGCGATCCATAACAATGCCAAACAAAGCCATGCGAAAGAGTCAAAATGTAACATATTTGACCCGGTTTGACCTTGAGAATATTGATTTATGGTCATCAAATTTGTACACAATAGAGTTCACCAACGTACCCATCTACCCTGACAATTTCGTTACTCTGGTTTTAATAGGAGCCAAGGTCTTATGGGGGCGGAATCCGCCCCTCCCCCTCCCCTTCAGTGCGCATAATGTTCAGAGGTCCTCCATTGCGCGTGCTATAGTCCCCAGTCAAACCATAGCTTAGCCATTGAGCCTATGGAGGTGCCTTTCCAGAACTCTTGGAGTGCACCCCGCCCCGGCTCAACAAGTTTTTTTTTCGGCCGATGGCGTCCTTCTCCGGAAAAGAATGCCACCATGTACATCAATTGGCCGCCAATTCAATGTCACGAAGTGACACATTCAATGATCAGTGAATTACTATCGTGGAGCAGATAACTTTGTTTCAATATGTAGGAAATCGGAGCACTTCTTACATATGTTAGGCTATACTATATACCACATATACTAGGCTATACTAAGTGCTAACATTGCATTAAACCGCACTTCTCGTAAACGAGCATAAGCAATAATATGTCAGTAGGGATATATTACGTACAAGTTAGCTTCCTCGAATCACACAGAACGCAGAATTCTCCCGACATTCGTCGACGATTACATGACATACTTTAATAAACACATGGTCAGCGTCAAACACTCGCATTTTGAGCATTCTAGGATTATAGACCGCACGCACACCTGCCGAAAACGAAGATGCGTTTCACTGAAACATTGCCATTGCAGCACGACGCTTCAGTATAGTGAAATGTATCCATGGTGTGCACCACGGCCAACCACTGCTGGCGCTACTTTGGTAAGCGACTGCACCGCGCCTTACCACTTGTGTGGATAGGCTACGGCGGAGGGTGGAACGCGGCATCATTGATATACAACAGCTCAGCATCGCTGAGGCTAGTTGTCACTGGGGGCTCTGTTGTGGCCTGCAGTGACTAATGAATCAGATGGGTGTAATCAATAGCCTTTTGTTTTATTCCATGGTCATTCAAACGGTCCCAGATCCTGCGGTCTGCGATTGCGACAGTGTAATACTTGTTCTACGGCACGATAACAGCTGACTGCGTCTCCATCTGCTACCATAGCGAGCAGCATCGCCGCAGAGGGTGCCCGATATCTGCTACATTCGACCACTGGTCGAATAATGAGTTGTACCTGTACTTTGTACTTCTTCTGGAGGCTCTATAAAATGTGTTAAATACGTCGGCCGCCAGTTAGTCTCGCGTCACCTCACGCGCCTTCACGTACCGAGCCAACACACGTGCGCAAGTGCCCAGCTCACACACGTCCCCACGTGCCGAGCTCACACACGTCCCCACGTGCGGAGCTCACACACGTCACGACATACCGAGCTGACACACGTGCGCAAGTGCCGAGCTCACACACGTCCCCACGTACCGAGCTCACACACGTCCCCACGTGCCGAGCTCACACACGTCCCCACGTACCGAGCTCACACACGTCCCCACGTGCCCAGCTCACACACGTCCCCACGTGCCGAGCTCACACACGTCCTCACGTGCCGAGCTCACACACGTCCCGACATACCGAGCTGACACACGTCCTCACGTACCGAGCTGACACACGTCCCCACGTGCCGAGCTCACACACGTCCCAACATACGGAGCTCACACACATCCCGACATGCCGAGCTGACACACGTCCTCACGTACCGAGCTGACACACGTCCTCACGTGCCGAGCTCACACACGTCCTCACGTGCCGAGCTGACACACGTCCTCACGTACCGAGCTGACACACGTCCTCACGTACCGAGCTGACACACGTCCCCACGTGCCGAGCTCACACACGTCCTCATGTATCAAGCTGACACACGTCCCCACACTCTAACGCTGTATCTTCGACTGCTGAGTCACTCATCAGCGGGTTCGACGTCCGACGTCCAACGTCCGACGTCCGACGTCCGACGTCCGACGTCTGACGGGAGGTGCACGTGACGTCTGCGGGGCCGTCGGCTCGGGTTGTGAAGATAGTCTTCTTATATGTGATTTAACTAGGGTTGAATCAATGTAAAACTAGAACGGCGAGGCGAAGGACAGCACAGTCGGGCGGTCGCAACACGCGGGTGTGAGGGCGCCTTATCTCGAGAGGGGAGCTCGTGGGAGGGACGGATTGGAACTGCCTCTGAACCGCGCAGTCTGGTGACATGTGCGGAGGACGACTGACAGTGTACGTCACCAGAGAGCGACGTCTTTCCCCCACCCACCCACGCCACCACAACTCACACTCCGGCTCTACGGGCTAACTGTTAAGCCTTCTTTAGCGAGCCCTGAACTCGCCGCGGCGTGGGCGGATGAGCGGAGGATCTAACTTCAGCGTGGGCGGAGGAGCGGAGGATCTGACTTCGAACTGCACAGACGAGTTAGACGCCGCTGTTGCACGGTAGGGGCTGTCCGCGCCACGACAAGGGATCGGCCAACTAATAGCAAACTGATTAGGATGTGGTAGGTCAACATGACTGGAGGGGTCTGACAGCAACAATGAAGTGAGGTTTTAAAGTTGAGCACACTGTTGTTGCAATGTACTGCAAGTTGATTAATTACAAAACAACGTTTAACATTTAAGCTGCCTTTGAACCAACTAACTGCAGCTATTTAACTTCAGAGGGTTTGAAGTTCCCAGTGGAACAATTTGCTCCAACTCCAGAATAGTCTAGCAGATTCGTCGGGACATTGTTAGCACAGTTAGAGCGGTGATCAGGGTGTGACTGTTCCAGGACGCGAGTTGGTGGCCGTGTGGCCCGTAGCTCAGGCCAATTCACCGACGTCACACACATCAGGAGCGAGGCAGTGATATGCTTTGTTTTCTTTTCTGACGGAACAATATCTTCAAGAGGTGCACAAGTACAAGGAATACTGGTGTACCTACCGGCTAACTACCGGCTCTGATGTTTTTTTGTGATGGCACGCTGGACAAGCTGTGCTAACTGTGTTTGTGGTAAGAAGCACATCAGTACACCTAGTACAGGGCAACTGCTGCCAGATGACGCAAGCTGCGTGAATGATGGCCATGCAAGAGGACATTTCGTCAATCATCCCATTACCCAATTGGCACCGGAGCTGAATAGGCCGCTGCAGAACCATTCATGGTTTTGATGTCACGGTTGTCAATTTGGATTTGGTAATGCAGCATGAACAGGCGTATAAGCTGCTGTATATCGCAGCCGTCATAGCCTGAATGTACTTGCAGACATGATCAGATATGGATAAATATAGCAATGAAGCAATTCTATAACTAAAACCTTCGTCATCATCAATAAAAATATACCAAGTCCTTCAACTTCAACTGTATTTGATGAATATGCACATGGTACTGAACATGCACATTCCGGCAAAGTATCTTTATATCTAATAAGACCGGCTGTTCAGTAGCCTTTTTCAGCACAAGACTAGCTGATTTGCCGAATGGCTGTCATTACCAGAGTTTATCTGAATTCGAAATCGGATATCCTCTGACATACTCTCCTTGATACACACTGTAAATTGGGCACCAAAGAGCTTCTCGGACGGCATATGACTGTTGTCTTTTCATATAGCCTGCCGAATGGGACACTTCGGGCGTGATATTTCGTGGTGTTGTTC